>CAJNDS010002338.1:186371-317202 GCA_905221605.1 Symbiodinium natans
GAGCTGTTCTCCTTGTCATTTGTTCTGCCTGAGTAGGAGAGAAACTCCGTGACCTATTTTGCTTGTATTTCTGATTTCATTGCTCTTTGCCTCCTTCTGCGTTTGTGTTGCTTTTGATCCAGCCTTTGCCTCTCTTTTTGAGGTGTTCCTCTTTTCTCCTATGCCTGGGCAGGAGGTAAAACTCCGTCCGCTACCTTGGTTTTATTTCCGTTTTCATTCTTTGCGTCCTTTGTCGGTTCTCTGGGTTTTGATCAAGCGTTTGCCTGTGTTTTTGAGGTGTTCTTCTTTTGTCCTATGCCTGGGCGGGAGATAGAACTCCGTCACCTACATTGCTTGTATTTCCGTTTGCATTGCTGTTTGCATGCTTGTTCGTGATTTTTGGCATAGCATTTGCCTGTGTTTTTGAGCTGTTCTCCTTGTCATTTGTTCTGCCTGAGTAGGAGAGAAACTCCGTGACCTATTTTGCTTGTATTTCTGATTTCATTGCTCTTTGCCTCCTTCTGCGTTTGTGTTGCTTTTGATCCAGCATTTGCCTCTCTTTTTGAGGCGTTCCTCTTTTCTCCTATGCCTGGGCAGGAGGTAAAACTCCGTCCGCTACCTTGGATTTATTTCCGTTTTCATTCTTTGCGTCCTTTGTCGTTTCTCTGGGTTTTGATCAAGCATTTGCCTGTGTTTTTGAGGTGTTCTTCTTTTGTCCTATGCCTGGGTGGGAGAAAGAACTCCGTCACCTACGTTGCTTTTATTTCCGTTTGCATTGCTGTTTGCATGCTTGTTCGTGTTTTTTGGCATAGCATTTGCCTATGTTTTTGAGCTGTTCTCCTTTTAATTTGTTCTGCCTGAGTAGGAGAGAAACTCCGTGACCTATTTTGCTTGTATTTCTGATTTCATTGTTCTTTGCGTGCTTCTTCGTTTCTGTTGTCTTTGCTCCATCGTTTGCCTATGTTTTTGAGGTGTTCGTCATGTCGGGCGTGTGACCCCAACCAACCCGCTTCGTGAACCTCGCGCGCCGTTTGAAGCCTCGCTTCCAAACGCTCTTCTGACCGACCCCTGGCTCGCAATCCAAACTTTGCCGTTGTGCTGCTCGCAAGGCTAAATGCCCTGGATTAGCCGAAGGATTTGAGCCATGGGGGCCCTTCTAAGGGAGCATAGGGCACCGGGATTCGGTGGAATTTGGAATCTGCCACTTTGACGCTTAGAACAAAGCAAAAAAGGCCCGACTCAACAGGACGTATAGAACAACGCAAAACGCAAGTTTTAAAACTTCCTCCTCCGCCGGTCTTTGGGTCGGTCGCCCGCTTCTCCCACCCTCCGCCGGTCCTTGGGTCGGTCGCCCTGTTTTTGCAGGATCCGCGTTGGTTCTCGGGGCGCCGGTTGCCCCGGGGGGTCCTTGGGTCCCCCTCCCGTGGGCCTTTATGCAAGCACATGGGGACAGATTCTAAATTCATCTAGGTTTTTCTAGTTGGGGGGGCTGCCCTGCTTGGTCCCTTCCTGGGACCCTGCAGGGGCCCCACAAAACTGATACGGAGTTACAGGTAAACTTAACAAATTTGTATTTTTCTTTCCTCGCTCACTTGCCCGCAGCCGCCTCAAGGGTCAGGAATCCTATCAGAGTGCCCAGCCTAGGTATGCACAGTAGGACACTCTGAGGCTGTACAGTCTGTACATGAACGAAGCCATGCCGCCAAACACCCACACCACCCGAACCCCACATCACCCCAACCACCCACATGACCCGAACCACCAAGACCGCCCCAAGCCACCCGCCCCCGAGCCACCCACGCTGACGAGCCGCCATCCGCACCGCCCGCCACCAGTGTGAAGGCCCCCCCCTCTCCCAAAAGGCTGCGAACTAGCCCTAAACCCTAAACCCTCATAGCGTCATCCCTGCAAAGGGCGCCCAAATCCTCCAACTACCCCAAGCTGCCCAAGCCGAAGCCACCCAAGAAACTCCCTAAGCCCTGAGGCACCCTAAAATGGCGGGGGGTGGGGTCGGCGGCACTGGCGGTAGCCATTAAATATTCTGCCTGTGGAGAAAAAAGAAGCCCGACTTGGCTTGGCACAGTCATTGGATACTGTCAATGAAGAGTCTGCCGTAGCAACATCTCGTACTCGTTGTAATCTACTAGCCTTACTATGCCTTACTCGAAGTAGACATAAAGGTCCCCAGCTGTTGCCATCGTCCCAGACCTGCGGAGCCGGCTTGACCAGGTCACATAGGGCCTTCTGGTAATCCCCGCTGGTGTCAGATTCAATGTCGGCAAAGATGTCGCGCCCGAACTCGGCCTGGTACTCCTTGATGAGGGCGGCCTTCTTGAAGTCCTCCAGTTGCTGAGACGGCCCTGGAATCTTCAAACCTAACCTAGCAAATCTGACGGAGGGGCGGGGGGAAAATCCTGAGAAGGCGTGGCCTCGCTTTGTGGGATGTTCACAGACATGAGTCATGAGATGTTCACGAGACGTTCGCAGTCCTCCAGATGCACCAGGCAGGTGATCAGTCCTTCGTCGTCCGTGCCCCATCCTGCCATGCAGTCCCTCACGGAATGGGCCAGCTGCTTCATGGGGTGGCGGATGCAGCCGATCAACCTTGAAGAATCAGGCATTTTACCCACAACTCAGGGGATCCCAAGCCCCCTCATCAACAGAGATGTTTGCTGACTGGCGGCGTATCTTTGTAGTAGCCGCTGGTCTCACTCTCGACCCACTCCAGCAAGTCCCTCACGCGTGATGCGTGTCGTGCAAGTGCTGCAAGACCGTAGGTGCCCACTCGCAACGCTAAAGCTGCTCAACCATCCATGTCATGGACAGCTTGTGTCTGCACTGGGGCCCCAAACCTGTTTGTCGTGTCTAAGGTGTTTTACCTGATTCAACAGCAAGAGCGGGGAAGACATTTAAGCCCCACAAGGCTCCTACCCTACAGTCTAAGCGCCTGTCGTAGAGCTCCTTGAACTTTGCGTTTACATCCTCCATCTGCTTCGACCTGCTCGGGAGGGTTTAGGGTTTAGGGTCTAGTCAGGAAGGTGCACAGAAGCTTGGAGCCTGAGGGGAAAAGCACCCAACTCCGTATAATCAACCCTTTGACAACGGATAAGCATGGCAAAACCACAACAAAACTCTTGATTTGGCACTCAGAAATCTAAGCCAGCCGCGTTTTGCTGCAAATCATCGTTGTCAAGGTCATTTCATCGGTTCCCCAACCTTCCATGGCCTCGGCTTGTTTGCAGGTTCAGGTTCAAGATCTTGCATAGTATACCATAGTATACCATAGTATACCATAGTATACCATAGTATACCATAGTATACCACAGTATACCATAGTATACCATAGTATACCATAGTATACCATAGTATACTGGGAGGTCATGTTTCGGGCATAAGGGCAGCAGACGCGTGTACGATCAGGACCAGCCGCACTTTATACAGCTCAAAGCAAGAGCGCCTTACAATCACCTGCCCCATACGTGATTCGTATACAAAACGGCCGTGCACGAGGTTCTTTATAGTAGGGGCTGGGGCCCGAAGTGGCGTATGAAGTCCTAGCACAAGTAAAGGCAGTTTCAAGCGCCTCCTTCATGGCAGCGCAGTCTGCTTCCAAGTCGAAGGGTGCTTCTTCTGCCTGCGCCACAGTTTGAAGCCGTGAGCCCTGACATGGTGTTTATGGTGCGCAAGCATTGTGCTGAAGGTTTGGGCGGGCTCGAGGGCGATGTGAGCAGGGTACCCCCTCGGAAATCTCTGTAGAGGGCCGATTGGCCCTGGCCCACGCGTCGAGTCTGAAGGTGGGCAATGGGTGGGTGTCGCGGGAAAATGATTCTGGGCTCAAGGTGTGGAAGCGTAGGCAGGCGACACAAACAGAGCGTGGCGCCAATGGCGCGCTGCACGCTGTGCGTAGGAAGATGAAGGCAGCCGCACACTCTGCACAGAACTGAGTCCTGAGCAACGATTAGGACCGGAGCTTTGGAGAGAGATGCACTTTCTTGCATGAAAGGCCAGGGAGGCGCAGGCCACAGATGGTAAGCTCAAGCCAAACCAGGGCCGCGAAGGCCAGTGCTGTGGTGCCGTCGTTTGTGGGCATCAGGGTCAGATGAAGCATGCAAACAAGGGTCAGCTGTGGGAGTGTGAGCTTATCCAGGAGCAGTACTGGAAATGGATGGAGCATCCCCACAACACTTCGTGGGCTTCTTCAGGAAGGTGATGCAAAACAGATCAGGAGCGGGAGGAGGTGCGTTTGTGGAGTGACAGCTGCTTCAGCAGCCGATGCAAACTTGATTCAAGGTGCGTGCACAGGTAACTGCTTGGAATTGTAGGACGTGTGAACACGACCATGCATTCCTTGTTGGCGTTCCTTGGAGCCCCGCAGCGCCCCTTGTGTATGGAGGCACAGCCGTATTTTGGGTGATCTCACATGCAACTTCAAGGCCAGGTTCTGTGCTTCAATGGTATGCAGAGGCAGGCACAGCACCATGTGTTGGATGCGGGTTTGACTCCATCTCTTGTCGATGCCCGCGCTGTGATCAAACTTGTTGAGTCAGACAGCGAAAGCACTCAGAGTGAATGGACATCGTCATCGCTGAGTTCGGAAATCTGGGATGAGACGCCACTGGATGAGCCATCCGAGAGAATATCCCTTGTGGGGCATCCGACAGTGTGAGGCCTGGGTAGATCCTTGTCGGTCTGCTGCTCGCGGTAAGGGACTATGATGTTGCTCTTCGTGACGGGGAAGCCTTGCTGGAAGCCGAAGAGGCACTGGTGGGGTGCGAGGATCATTTGTTCTGCATGGTATTTGTGTGCCGAGTGCACGTGGACCATGAGATCTGCAATTTGTGCGGTGCGGGTCGGTGCTCGGATAGTCGGAGAACCTCTTTCCCCCCAAGGCGCTACGCAGCAGGTGACGGAGGGTAGTACAAGGATGCCAGGGCATGGCTTCGGGCATTGCGGTTGATTCTGAATGAAGCTGAGCTGCTCAGACAAGCACTTCAAGAGTTCGAGGGAAGCTTGGGATGGTCCCTTATGGTCCCCTATGCCCGCCTCCAACATGGCGAGCAAGGCCTTCTGGAAGTCCCCAGAAGTCTCGGAGCGGATGTGCTCCAGCAAGTCTCCTCAGGTGACACATGTTGACGATTGAATTCTAGTGAGGGTCAGTAGTAGTGCCTAGAATGCCTACAGTTCCGTTGCTGAACATCGAACTGCTCGCCCCCTTTGAAAATGTACAAGCAGGAAGTACATAGCAAAAAGATTGAAAAAACGCCGGAGTCGTAGGAACTGGCCAAGGCAGGTCTCTGTCGTACATGCGCTGATAGGCTTCCTTGACCTCCCTTCGCTCGCCAAAGTTCAGCTGGCAAATCACTCGAATCAGCTGATCTTCAGCAGTTCCCAGGCCAACCATAGCTTTGTTCAGGATCTTCGCGCGACATTCCTCCGGAGACATTGCTTGCCAAGTCATGACCTGCGGCAGAAAAAGAGATTCTCTGACGACATTTCGGGGGGGGAAGCCCTAGAATGCCGGGGCAGGAGCGCCGCATGGCGCGGTCTGGACGTCAAGTTTGTGCAGTTCCAAACCATGACGCATTTAGAACAGTTCAAGGTGCACGGTCAGGCTTCAACGGATTGTATTTCTCGAAGCAGTGAAGCTCAGTAGCTTCCCCTTTTAGAGTGCCTTGGGGCTGCGCTGTGGCACGGTAGGGCACGATACACAACCCACACCCTAAGCACGAATATTGCCTGAGCTCCGAGCCTTCTTATAACTGAAAGACGTATCGCTCTCGATGTGTTCCAGGAGGCCCTTCCCGACTGTCTCCTGAAGTGTTAGGCGCTCTCTGCTGTTTGCTAAATCAGGTTGCCTGATTTTGCAACCGGAAGGTTGAGAGAAGAAAACAAAGCAAAAAGCGTGCGCCCCTCTTCTCCGCTCTTACTCCTCTCACACTCTCTCACTCCAACTCCTGATACTTCTGGAAGATGGGTACCCGAAGGCGCTCTGGGAGGGTGCACCTCTTGAGAAATTTGAATTGAAACAACAATGTTGTCAAATCTACTCTGACCGTTTTCTCGTTCGTGGACAGTCTTCTCGTTCGTGGAGAATAGAGTTTGAATAGAGCACTCTATAGACAAAACTCGGTGGACTATACTGGCACTACGCCAGCCTTTTTTTGCGAAGCAAAAGAGAGACATCCTGACCAAAACAGCTAGGGAACACCAAGGCCGACAGCGAGTTCTCGTCGGTGCCCCAGCCCCTCATTGCATCATTGAGGCAGCGCACCCAAAGGTCGACCTCTGGCTCCAGCAATGCCATCATGCAATTTTTCCAGTGCCCCGAGAAGAACCAGCCATCTGACCTGGACTCCGTGGAGAGCAGTAATTTGCAAGATCTTCCCGATGGACTGGGAGAGTAACAATGTTTACAACTTTTTTTGGGAAGGGGGGGGGGGTGGGGAGGGGGCCGGAAGGGGCGGGCCAACACAGGATCTGGGCACGCAGCACATGTGCACCCAGGCTGCCGCAGGCGCAAAAACCTGGGCCTCACACTTCGCCCCTGCTTTCTCCACCAGGATTTCGCTCAGGCTTCCTAAGCGCGGTGGAAGCCCTGGCTGAGACTAAGGGCTATTCTGCAAGACGTTGAGAACATGCAGCTAGAAGTATGTTGCTCATGCACTGATAATATACCGTACTACATGCATCTACACTCATCTACACTCTTCTTGAAAGGACCGTCCTGCTTTCAGGTTCTCTGCATACTGGGAGATCATGCCTTGGACGGTCCTGGCATCAACAGTGCCCAGTACCTGCAGGCTCTCACATCTGTTAGACTTCGCCATACAGCTCAAATCACCAAGATTGTTGCACCGTTCGGTGAACAAGGTTGTACCATGGTCTACCACTGTGCGAACCGGTTCCTAAACCAGCATCCCTACCCTAGGTGGGCAACTTGCGGGCTTGGGAGTGAATACTCTGGGAAATGAACTTAAGGCAGCACTCGTGACATGCATCTTGCACTCTTCCGAGGCCTCAACAAGGCACTTGTCCTCATGCAAGGCATCGTAGCATCTCTGCGCCACGTTCCCTAAGACAGCAAAAGGATGGTGCTAAAGCGGCCTAACTAGAATCCAAGCAGTCCCTTCGTGCTAAACCGGAAAGATCCAGAAACTTTCCAGAAACAAAGAGATGTCCGTTGAAAAGGCTGTGCTGGGCATTGCTGGGCCCTGATACTGGATACGATAGACGACACGGCTCTGCACAGCGGCGAGCAAAGCCATTGGGGCCCCATGCGCATCTTGAATTTGTCACATCATCTCCGGCACCGAGTCATAGCAGACCCTACGCCTACGGCCTACGCCTCTACCTGCCTATACACCCCAAACCCTACAACCCCTGGCAGAGCATGCAGTAGCCGCAGCTACACACTATCGTTCAACACACAAAAAAAATGCACGACTGCATGGTCTAGAGAGCTTGGAAGCCGAGGGGCCCAGCACCTCAGCGTGGTTCAGCTCCTCCTCCGACAAGCCCCCGGCATCCGCCCAGGATGCAAAGGACGCAAAGGGGATGCCACCCGTGCATGCCTGGGAGTTTTGAGAGAAGGTCCTTTTTGGTAATTGCAGTTTTGTGGAAAGCTCGAGTGGGGAGAGACAACATGATTATGTCGTAGTCATAGGGCTTGGAGCTTCGGACCTGGCGTTTCAAGGATCAGGGTCAATACTGGTCCCATTGGGCTTAAACGTGTATCAAGAATGAATCAAGAATGCCTTTTGCCGAGGGGCTGGATCAGCCTTGGCCATGATCTCCTCGACTTCATCTGCGCTTGGCTCCGCACCTGAGCCACAGCCCCAAGAGTCTGCTGCCTGTCTTAGAAGGCACATGGGGGGGGGGGGGGGGGAGCTCTTTCGGAAACCTTTGTGTCCCACTATGTCCCACTGCATATCTGGGGCCCTTACCTCTGATGAGCGAAAGCATCATGTCAATCTCGCTTTTGCTGATCGTTGCGCTTCCATCCAAGTCGAAAGCTTGGAATTGGAACCTCCGGGCCGCTTCGGTGGTGGAAGAGTCCAAGACCGCCTTCTTAAGAACTGTGAGAGTCTGCGGCTCGCGTCTCTGCCATCTCTTCGCGTACAAGTTGCTGTCCTCGAAATACCTGCGCAAAGGAAGCGGGAACCTGGCTCAAAATCTAACTACAGATTGCGGGTCGAACCCTCCACAACTACTTCAACACAGATGACAAATGGAGCCTGTACTCGATGTAGTTGTGCAACCAGGTTTGCAGGTACACCGTGTCCCGGTGTCTCATTTCGATGGGCCGACCCTGTTTGAAGAAGCCGAAAAGTTGGCCAGATGAGCTCTCATCCTTGTCTGCTAAGGCCAGCGGATTCGTGTCCGTGGCAGCTTCGAGAAACTTGCCTGTGTCCAAGTGCTCGAAGAAGACGTCGTCACCATCTTTGCAAATGGCATCTGTTCCATCTCTTCGCCAAACACGGAAGAGGCATGAGCTCTTCAGCTCCTTGTCATCGGCGGCCACGCTTCCATCTTCCTTGCCTTCAATGGCAGCCTCCGAGTACGTGAAAACCTTTTCTGTTCCGGAAGCCCTGGCAAAAAACCACACGAAAAGGGTCTCTTTCTTGAGGGTACAGGACATAGAATACAAGCCTCAGAAACCTTCTTTCGAAAACAGCTTAGAAACTAGGAACACGTGATCGCCGCCCTTGATTTGTGGCGCTACCACAGCTTTGTCGAAGCGAACGAATGGCAGGAATCCTTTCCTCTTCGGCCGAACAGGATCACCTGCCAGAACCACCCAGAGGCAACTACTGTGGGTTTTTCAGTGTGTTTGAGGCATCGGCAATGCATACAAGGCAAATAAGGCGGCATTCGTGGTGATTCATGAGGAATGCCTAGGAATGCGCATAGCAAGGCATGACGACTAAGGAAGGACCTACGGTGACTAGCCCTGCGATTGGCAATGAAACCAATTTTTCACGAGAGGAGGCAGTTTGGAAGGAGACCCTGGAGCCAAAGCATGGCCTCCTTCAAAGGCGTCAACCGAAGAAGACAGACAGCAACCCATGGCAAAAACGCAATGGAGCAGTTGTGTTTAAGTATGTTTAAGTGGCGATTTCTTGAATCAAGGCTTAAGGCACATTCCATCTCAAGCCGAGTTCATCCGAGTTAGGAAGTAGCTTGGAAGAACCACGGAGGCCTTGCAAAACCTAACTACACACATCTCGCTTCTGGGCCGAAATGCTTAAGGCGAGGAGGCTTGCGGGCTTGCAGGACGAAATCGCATTCCGCTGCAGACCCCCCCCCCCCAGCCCACCCACAACCCACTCAAGTCCACCTCGAATGTCAGCACCTACAAGGACCCAACAAACCTGCCATCTTCTCATCTCTTTCTCGACCAGCGGCTGCCGGGCGATCCAGTTGTGGATGCCACAAGTCGCTTCTTCACAATCGTGTCCGTGCTGAAAGCCAATGGCCGCCTTCGCCCATAGAAGCCCACATAGGTGCATGGAGGCCCGGCGTGACACTTGTGGCTAATGCCACGTCCGCCGCATGGGATCCATTTGCTTGCCCAACCTCATGGTGTCTGAGAATGAGAAACAAAGAGTGGGACAGAAATGGACAGAAGATGGCCGAAGGACCCTGTCGTCTGTTGTTTGAAACATGCGAATCATGTCTGAGCCTTGGATCCCTTTCGCCGCCTTTGACCTTCGCACCCTCGAGGCCCGGAGCCCAAAAACCACGAGAAAGAACGCGAATCTTGTGGTCCCGGCGCACTGGCCTCGCCAGGGCCAGGGAGGGGACCTCACTGCTGCAGTGCGTGCGCTGAAAAACCGGGGCATACCGTATACCGCATTCGCATTGTGCTGCGGAGAAGGGGGGTTCAGGGCGATCGAGAGCCGTTTACTAGTCCTTTTTATGGGCAATCGTGTGAATGCTCAGGAGCCCCTTCTTCAGTGAGAAAATGAGCGAAGAAGCCATCACTTGGTTTTGAAGTTTGGGGTGCCTGCGAGATCCTGCGAATCTGATCTTGATTGCTTGGCAGAATGAGCTGAATCCACTGCCTGAAAGTAGCCTATCTTGCCTGGCGAGTTGCCGTTGGTGCTTCTGCCTTGGTGCTTGGCAGAATGCCCGCAGGAGTTTGCCGCAGTTGCCACAGTTCTTGTTGCAAATCCCTTGCCGTCTACCGTTGCAGATCAGAAGTTTCGCGCCGACTGCCGCGTGATGTCATTTTGGCCGAGCAGCCAGGAAGTAGCAGAGACGGCCGCACCTGGCAGCACACGGCCCTAGCTTTATGTGCTCATGCCGCAGCAATGCCATCCTGCACGTCAACTTCTGGACATCTTTTGCATGCACCAACTTGTTGCGAAAGGTCGGTATGTCAGGCATAGCAAGTCCAGTCAACGAGCGCTTCCCACCTTCAGCTTCTTCGAAGGTCCAGTTGCCTCAGAACATGTCGCGCCGCAACATGTCCCACTTCAGTGTTTCAATAGAAGATGGTAGGACTTTTCTGCCGCAAGTGTCTTTTTGCCAGCTTCCCAACAAACTATCGACACGACTAGTGACAAGAGAGAGAGACTGGCAGCATTGCCACATCACAACATCCCACCCGCAAACCCAGCTGGGTGCCATGCCGAGGACATCCGGACCTGGAGAGTCACGGGAGAGCTTGAGTGCGGAAATTTGGGGTGTCGGTTTGGGTTCAGGAGGGCTTTGGATTTCGGGTGCCAAAGGCAAAGGAGCCGACAGATGCAGGCAGTGAAGTCCAAGGGCTGCGTACTGCGTTCCAAGGAGTCGCACCGCAAAGAAGTAGACTTTTAAAGTGTGTTTCGAATATGAAACGAACAAAACTGGCAACCGCTACTAAAGCAATGCAGGTGTAGCTGCATGTGATGCGAGAATCGTTCCCACTCAAGCAGCTGCTGCTCGTGATTGAAACCCACGATGCTGCTGTCAGATATCAGAGGCCGACTAGCACGACGCGCGCTTGCAAGATGTTGCAACAGTACAATCTTGCGACGCGTATCGTTGGCTTGCGGCATGTGATGCTACTGCAGATGTTTGCTATATTGCAAGAAGCTATCAAACTGCAAAGCACGACAGTTTCAGCAAAATATTCCCCGAGCCCTGTGTTAGATGGATCCTTGCCGTGCCTAGCAGTAGACATGATGCACACAGACTCGTCTGTGGCTTCAATGGGCCGCTGTTGAGGCCTTTTGCAAGGGCTTTTGTTCTTCTGCTTGGACGTGTGGGAAGGAACCCGGACAGGACAAGGACCTTTTTCATGCTTTTTTTCCTCCCGGGCCATTTGCATGGGTTCTACTCAGAGAGGATTTGCAGGCGTCCCGCGGGAAGCGCACGGAGCCGGGAGAGCAGGAACTCCTGCACGCCGGCGACGTCCACTTGCATGGGGAAGTGCACCTCCGCGTGCTCTTTGCGCTCGCATCTGAATCTAAAGATCAGGTTCTCGAGGTCTATGGTTGAAGGAGGTCTTTAGGCTTTGGTTCTGATTTGGCTTGTTCACAGTAGAGTTATGGAAGTTCGGCTTCACCCATGAAACCCCAAGCCATCCCCGACAAACAATGTCGCATCATGCCTTGTCAGTGTCGGGTGGAGGCGGGCTTTTGGGACCACCGCGGCGGTCGACAACCAAAATTCCGCGGGAGACCTGTGGTTGAAGGATTTGGGAGGGACAGCCCAAGAGTCCAACAATCGAGTTGTTACAGCTTTGTAAATGTAAGTATGTAGCTTGTTCTTTCGAGCATTGCCGGGGAGTGAATCAGAAAAAAAGTGCCGCTGAGGCAACGTTGTCGCTCAGGGGGAAGTCGTGAGAAGGCTTGAGAAGTGCCGAGACCGACCTATCTCTTGCCCACCCCAGGCTGGACTCAGCATACGCCTGCCGCCTACTGATGAGCCCCTGCAACCCTCTTGTGGTTCAGGGTAGGATTTGGGATGACTTCGGCGTTTCGGGCTTCACTTTATGGAGTCAAGCGGAAGTGTCATCATTTCTGGGTCGGTAGTGGCATCGATTGCATGCAGGCAAAGGGGCACTTGGATATTGGCTAGTGTCCACAGTCACTGGCCAACGGTGGAGCTGGTAGAGCCTGACACTGGACAGGCCAGGAAAAGTGCGCATTTCGGCCAAATTGCTGGCTGTGCTCCTCCTGACTTTGCAACTGGGAGGCTCAGGCTTCAGGTACAGCAAGAGCGTCGTTGGATCATGCCTGTAGCTTCACCAGAGGCGAGATGAAAACATGGCTGTAAGAGGTGATCGATTTGGGACACGTCTGACTGTCACTCATGTCAACTCAGGGAAGGGAAAGCTGAGAGCTTTCGGGGACAAGTTTCTCAACGGACTCAAGTCCCAGAAGCAATGGCATGCCACCCTCGAACCCGCCGATCGTCTCGTAAGCCCGCTCATAGAAGCGGGTCGACTGCCAGATGAAGGGACCTGCCAGGATCTTCAACGGGAGTGCTCTTGGAGAGTCCTCTAACTTACCTTTATTGGTTCAGATCAAGGCTTCGGACTGGGTAATATATCCTGAGTCGTCTTCCTTACGGATCCTTACGGATTTCTAGGACTTTCAACACGATGGTAACACCTCGTTCGCTGATTTAGTGCTTTTTTCACTTCGTTCCAAAGCCTCTACTGGCAGAGGCTGTGCAGTTGAGTTCTGTTGGGCGGTTACACCTCAGGGTCAAAGAGAGCCTCAGACCCGATGTTTAGGGCTTGTGCCGTTTGGGGTTTGTGGATGCCCCTGCTGTCTTGTAGGCATTGCAAGGCTGCGTGTGCCAGCCCACGCATTCAAACGCGTGAAACATCCTGAAGCTGGGCAGGGGCGCCTGCGTCATTCGGAAGGTCTCGCAGAGAGGCGAGGAACTTCGGCGGCAGCCTTCACTCTACGGAGACCGCCCTGAATCAAGCTCCCAATCAACCAGACCACATCTGACCACTCACCCACTCTGTTTCCTCCCACAAGGACAGTTGGTCTATTGGTCGAGTATGTATACTCAAAGAGGCACCAGGACGCCATCGTGACATCCAGCGCGGCCACCTGGATTTTTGGTTCCGAGGTATCTGGAACAAGCCCCAGCTAAACAGTGGATCCGGTAACAGGAAATTGCAACAGCCTTTCGATGCATGTCTCGTGCTTTGCTTGCCTGCGTATTGAAGCCAGCAGAGAGCACACGCGCAGCTGCCTGTAGAGTCACTGCATGGAGGGTCATCCGGTCGCTCACTCACTCACGGCAATCTGAGAAGTCCTCACGTCATGGGTCATCCGGTCATCGTCAAGCACAAGCCCTGGCAAGAGCCTCCGGGTCATTGGCAATGTTGGCCTGTCGGCATCAGGCTATGGGAAAACCCCAAACCACTAGAATTCACTCGAAGGTGCTCCTCCGACATCGGGCCCACATTCCCAGGCGCGGCCACGGTGCCACCCATCAAAAACAGATCCTGACGCATGTTTCTGCAAAACTCGGATGAAAGTGCGGGGGCCTCAGGGTTCCCGCTGGGGCTTGGGACTTGGAGCACATTCTGCACGCCTGTATGCCCTGTCCTCATTTTCTGCAACTCTCCCACATTAAAATTTGCTTCTGCCAGGATGCAGGGCACCTCTCGGGCAGCTTGGGGTCCAAATTCCTTCGCAGCAGGGCGAAAAGGAGCGAAAGGATTCACGACCAATACAAGGAACGCTGCACATCCGATCGTGGAGATTTAAGTATTCACGGAAATTTTTTGCAAGATCTGTAGCTGTGACATATAAGCCCTGGGCACCCTATGATGTGTGCTTACACGTGTACAGCCGTGATCATTTCCGCACGTCCATCCCATGTATCGCCAGAGCTCCTTGAAATACAGGGAACAATTAGCGAAAAGGACCCCTTGTGAGCAAGCAAACACGTCTGAGACGAGGGTGAGACGTCATGGGGCATGGTCAAGAAGCGAGCAAAAAGGCCCAGCCGAACCAAGACCTTCATCCAAACCAAACCGTGGCTCAAGGCCAAGGCCACGTTCGTCAGGGGCGCAAGGGACACCAGCAGCGGCGCAGGCTGCCAGCTGCGACCTAAGATCCGGAGAAGTTTGTGTCGACCTTGAACTGAGTTTTTGGGAAGCCGGACACAGCAGCACTCGGAAAGGAATTCAAGGTCCCTGCAAATCCCTTCCAAGATCCACGCAGGCGTGCACGATGAACTCCACGGCGCTCACAGAGGTGTTCACGGTCGCCCGTGAGTGGGGGAGCCGCACGCCTCCAGAAGCTGATTTCGAAGTGAAGGACGGCGTGTTTAGAAGGGCGGCTTTAGGGCCGGGCCTGCTGGGGGGTTTTGTAACGTTCGGCTTTGACATTGGAGGCCAAGCCTGCCAAAACTGCTTTCCAGAAACCCTAGACGGCCCCGCCTCCGAGACCGTCCGTGCCATGGAACTTCGGCCCGCCAAGGTCGTGAAAAGGTTGCGAGATGGGATCCCTGAAGTTTTTTGGGGGGTTGTAGATGCGTGTAGGGCATGTAGTAGAGTGATACCAGGTGTGTAGGCACCAAGTCGGGAGTCTTGGGGATGTGTCCCAGGGTCTGTGAAAGAATGGCAGAGCCATGCAGGTCCTGGTATTCATGAAACAAAGCACATGCAATTCAGGTACAAGAGATCTTACTTCTGATTTCTCGGACAGTGGCCTGAGTGGGGTGGACAAGCTCACCCTGCTTCGGGCATTGCGCCAGCAAGGCTGCTTCTAGAAGAATCGCTAATGGCCTCTCAAAGGTTCTGTGAGCTTAGCGCCAGTGAACTCGCAAGCTGAGGATACTGAGGATACATCACCGCGGAAGTGTCGTTGCAAACATGTACCTGTTGGCACCTAACCGTAAGCCTTGAACCTTGACCCGCGCACCTTGAACCTCAAACCCTCCACGTTAAACTCTAAGCCCTGAAACCCAAGCCCTAAACGCTAGGCTATAAATGAGCCTTAAGCCCTATACTTCACGCAGGAAGCATAAGCCCTAAACCCTATACTCTACTCATTTTGCATTCAGGCTGAAGGGTTTAGGCTGAAGGCCAGGGTTAAGGGCAAAGCGCGGTGTAAAGCACTTAATGTTTCCGGTTTAGGGGCAAGGAAGAGGCAAGGGCCAGGAAGGACATGCGAATCTCAAGCATAGGTGATGACCTTGATCTTGAGGAAGGACATGCGAATCTAGTGCTGAGCCGCCAACCTCTTGTCCACTGACCCTGAATTCGAAGAAGCCGAAAAAACCTAAATATTGTGAAACCCTCACACCATCTCGAGCGCATCTCAAACCCCAACCCACAAGAGTCAAGCGTGCCAAGGCTCGTGGCGCCCAGGAACACAGGGATGTCCTCACGCCCGGCAAGTGCCTGCAGAAACAGGCAACATAATTGGGCCAATTAATGTGAATAACATGACCTACGCTGGCAGCAGTCGCTGATCCTCTGCCTCTACGTGAGCTCGCAAAAGTTCTCAGAGCAAACTCTTACATGCTCAGTAGGATCAGTAGGATCAGTAGGATCAGTAGGATCAGTAGGAACCCCAAAACAACTCCAAAACCAACATATCCAAGCACCAGGATGTCCAAAGCATTCTGCGCCTTGGCAAGCAGTTGGCTTTAGGGGCTTTATAACTTGGCCATTTGCGGGCTTGCAAGACCCGGCCCGGACCCGGACTCCCGAACCCCGCACCTGAAAAACAATTAGAAATTCTACGTGCCTCGTGGCTCGTGGCTCCAAATATTATGGGCAATAATGGGTTGGACTCGAACTCTATGCTGTGTCCCGTGACACTCCCAGCTCCCAACTCCGGGTCAAGGGATTCAGGGATATTTTGGGGGCAGTGGGGCTCTTGGTCCCCAGGTGACGTGCTGTCGGCTGGTCGGGAAACGGGCCTCTCTATGACATCATATGACATCTGTTGTGACATTACTGCGGTCACGGGCTGATGGTACTGTGAGCGTATGTTTCAACCCTTGTTGCAGGGAGGCAAGAGGGCACCCACAGCCTGAGCCCTCAAAGCCTCACCGAGGCCCACGGGTGTTTTGCCAGGGAGCCAGCTGCGAAGTATTGTGAAGCGAGCCGAAATTGATACCTTTGGAGCTCCAAGACGCTTCTGAAACCAACTTGCCCTCCAGCCATTCATTGTCACCCCATGTGCACACGCACCCACCCACGCGCATGTGCACACCCACCATCCACACCCACACCCACCACCCAATGCAAGGAGGGTATCGCTTGAGTGGCTGGAGTTTCAGTATTAGACGACATTTACTGCTCATGCTCCTCGTGTCAGACTCACATGCCGAACGGCTCCTGCGCTTGCACAACCCTGAGCTAGCAGCTAGAAGTAGAGTGTCGCAATAGGAGACAGAGTAGTTAGACAGACAGATAGGCAGTCTAGAGGCTCCAGGCACGTTTGGACCACGGCGGCTCAAAATTGTAGACCTTTAGACTTTAGACCTCTGTAAACACACTGCCGACTTGCTCTGACATGCTGCACACCGCCCGAACGTCCAACTCAGGCGACGCCAATGCCAACAGCAGCGCGATCGAATCGTCGATTCCTGGCCAAAGGAGGCGGCAAGGGCTTGCGAGGTGAAACAAATCTGCGGTGGTGCTGCCCTCCCTGCCCTGTAGCTCGAAAAGCTCCAGCTTCGTGAAACCCTAAAACCCTAAACAGCCCCCCCCCCCCCCCCAAGCGGGAAGGCGCCTGGGTCGGTGCTGATGATCACGGGCCGCTGCGCTGCCGCGCCGGCCAAGAGGAGCACCCAGAAGGCGAGCATGTGGCGCGGCTGACGCTCAGCTCTTCCGAGTTGTTTTGTTTGTTTTCGCGTCTTCGTGCTCTTTCTTTACATTGGCTTCAAAAGTTTGAAGGGTTAAGGTTTTGTGACCGTCTGTGGTTGGCTCAAGGGCCGGGCCATAGGTGGCAACAAAGGGTGTGCCAAGGCCAAGGCTTCCGGGAATCTCGTTTTGCCGTATGAGCCCTTCTCAAGTTAGAACCGATGTGAGATTCCGTGAGATACTCCTGCGAGAACTGTCACAAAACTTTGACCACTGATGACCGCTGTAACTGCTCCTTTGCTGCTACGTCTGCACTGTGCATGCGCGCAAAATGTTCTGATTCACGCGGACGCTCAGCCATATAACTATAAACCCCGTACATACCCATGCAGCAACATTCCATGCATATCTGCGGGGGCGAGGTCCGTACCGTAACAAAGCCGCCATCCGTGGGCCGGTCAACGCAAAGGACGGTTCCGCTGGCCTTGGCACACTGATGCACACCGGGGATGTGATGGAATATGACACGCTTTCGGTCTCAAGGCGTCGCGGAGTGCTGCGACACCAAGGACGGAGTGAAACAGAGGACACCAACAAGCCAAAGTTGCTTTCTTTGAGGAGATTTCCTTGAAGCACGAGGACCTCTGACATTGCATCGCTCTAAGTGCAAGGCGCCGTTCAGTTCTGGATGGCTCCGGCTGACACTCATCCTGACACCTGAGGCACAGTTTGGATTGAAGGCTGCAGAAGCTCCAAATGGAAAAAAACGGACGAACTCCAAAACTTTCCAACCCGAAGCTTAAAAACACAACTCACGCCTGCAATCCATCTTGCCCAACTTTGTAAAAACTACGATTCGGTTTCTGCTCTCTCGGCTCACACAGCCACACAGCTCACACGAGCTCTGCTGAGGACCGTGCCGTCTCCGGGTTTCAGGAAGCTTTCGTGATGCGAGTGTGACGGGGTTTTCCACACGGAGTAGTCCTCCTGACTTGAACCCAAGCCCGTATTGCGTTCAGCCACCAAAGGGAATAAGAAGGATATGCTTAACATTGTTCAACCATTTGTTGTAGCAGTTCAAAGGCAGTTCAAGAGCATGTTCTGCCGGTGAAGCTGGCAGCCAGTTGGCAACATCGAGACTGAGAAGTTGAGTGATTCTGGCCCTGGGGCAAGCGTTAGCGTCAACAAGTCCAGATACCCCAAAAGGAACTTGTTCTTTACCATTTGGTGTTCTATAAGGATCTCGAAGCTGCAAACCTCCATCAAGAGCAGCCTAGACGAGGCAATTGAGGCCAGCAGTGCGCTGCAACAGCAGAATGGAGCCCGCGGCACCTGCTTCCTCCATCGTGTGGCAAGGAGACGCTCCTGGGCGACTTGAAAGACATTTTGTTTGAGCGTTTTGATCGGGCAAGGTGTGGCAACTTTTGGCTCTGCTGATGCTCAGCATTGCTTAGCCTCAAGCTTGTTCTTGGCAATTTAATGGCGCCGGGCCGAGTTCAAAGAGAGCTCGGGGGACGAGGAAGCAAATCCATATGCATGCTCTACTTTCATTGCACTTCAAAGCTCCGTGGCCCTCAACAGACAGCTCCATGGTTTGGGAACGGTACCAGATCGAGCAGAAAGACTCGCACCATTGTGCCCTGAATCCTGAAGCTGCTCCAAAAATCCAAGTTCCCCATTGCAGATGTGAATCCTCCTGACCCTGCAAAGCTCTGAGCCTGGGATGGGAATGATTAGATTAGAGGGCCCGAGTCCTTCTGGAGCAGGTTGCGGTAGACCTTCAGTGAATCCACATCCTCCCGCATAGGCAGCGCCTGATTGGTATGGATACTGGGGTCGCGCATTTTATGTCGCGCAGGTGGACTGAGGAGGTTCGTAAATTCCATGTTAGTGAAGATTGCTGAATGCAAAGCAACCCTGGAACTTGCATCATTCCCCTGGAGGACTGGGGCGGGCACCATGGCTTGCGAACAAGCGCCACGGCTTAGCCGATGGTCGCTGGTTCTGCCCAGGCCAAGTAATTAAGAGAACGACAGGAAGTCTCCTTGTCGAGGACTCAAGGGTCTGAAAAAGGGTTCGGGGGCTGTCGAGGGTCCGGAAAGATGGCGTCAAGTGTCTTCTACGTTGCAACTCCGCGCCATGGTATAATTGTTTTTGATCGAAGCTAATCTCTTGGCACCTACTCCATGATGCGCTTCATGTTCTCCTTGCTGTGAGCCTGGTGCGGTCGAGGGCGGTGTTCGCTCCAGTGCTTAGGGTCAAGACGCTCAAGGGCTTGGATCCTCCCTTCATCCGCCTTTCTCCGGCATAGACTGGCGACCCCAAACAAAATGGGACCACAGTTACCGCAATTCAAAATTCAAATCCAAGGCCATGCACTCCCAGCGGGTTACACGCGGAGCGAGTCCTGTAAGTGTACGCAGTGCACTTAGTGCACGGACCTCGACAAAAGCGCGATTTGTGGTTTTGGTTTTTTCGAGTCCGATGGGCGCTGCAAACAACCAAAGCCTACGGAGGTCGAAAAGAGATCGGCTTTGTTACAAACCCTATGTGAACACTATTTCAAATTCCTTCATCCGATAATTCCTTTGCGGAAAAGAAAAGGTCATTTTTCGCAGAACTTTCGCGAATCCATCGCGGCACAGGTTTCTGCTGTTATCCGCATTCTCAAGCTCTGGATCCGTAAGCTTTCGAGGCAAACCAAATTTGAGGGCTGAGGCTTGGGTTTGGGGTTCAGGGCCCACCCTCAAGTTGAACAACTCCACCCTCCAAGTGCTCAGTAGCCCTCCCCAAGCAACTACTAATCGGGGAAGAGGCCAGGTCAGGGTTGAGCCTTTGGGGGTAATGTTTCCGTTTCACTAGGTTGGGAGTGTATTGCGTCGCAGATCTTCGGCGTCAGCGCTGGTTGCGACGGTTAGCATCGTGTGAGGCGAGGTCTTGGGGTTTAGAGCCCTTGCAACCATTTATTTACCTAGGTCTGCGGCGCTCTCCTTTTTGCTGTGACGATCGATTTCATGAGTCCTCGATCATGTGGCACAACGCGGTCCCGACACTGCTGAGCAGAGCTCTGGATGTGGATGTTGCAGAGAGCGAGATTCCGGCCAACTTCAGTCGAGGATCTGCCAGCGCACCGCGGGGCTTGACTCGGTCGCCTCTGGGCTTGGTAAGTTCGATTCAGCATTTACCCTTCCCCGTGCACCTTAGCTAGGCGGACGGAGGCGAACGGCACGACGCAACAGTCCATGGCAAAGTAGTGCTTCCCGCATCTCACATCATCTCGCTCGCCCAGTTTGCCCTTGTAAGCCGCAAAAGCACGCAGCATTGCAACACAGCTGTCATAGTAGCCACCGTGCCGCCACCACCTCACGTTGCAGCAAAGATGTCTTCCTCATACATAGCCACGTGTACAGCCATGCATGTGTAGTTACTATGCGTATAGCCATGCGTATCTATAGCCATGCGTGTGTAGCCATACGCGTAAAGCCATGCGTGTATAGCCACGCGTGCATAGCCATGCGTGTCAAGCCATCCGTCCAGCCATGCGCGTGCAGCCATGCGTCCGCATAGCCATGCATGCTTTCAGCCATGCGTGCGCATAGCCATGCGCGTCTAGCCATGCGTAGCAAGGCCCGAGTGTGCCCGAAGCAGAGGGACAACTCCGAACACTTGCAGCACAGGCGCTGATCTTTCAAGAAGCGGCGCAACGAGTACGGGCAGTGGTCGCAGCTGCGCTGCCTCGCAAACAAGAGAGGCGAGAGCGGTCCTTTGGTCATTTCTCAAGATGCATTTTTCAAAATGCTACGCATCCAAAACTCAAGGTATCGCGGTGCGTGTACTTAGGGGACAGCCTCATGTCCAAGAAAAAACCTACCATACAGGAGGTGACACTCGCATTTAAAACCCCATGTACCTCGGAAACGCGCTAGCGCACCTCTTCACGACAATATAACGTGAATGTATTCTATAAGGCGTATAAGGGGTGACGTTGAATTTCAACAGTCACGCAGCCAAAGCTGGCCTCAAATCCCACTCAAGGCCGATGTTTCAATATGCGGGGGAGAGATTTGGGTTGAGGTTGAAGGGTTGAGGGTTGGGGTTGAAAGCTTGGGATTTGGGCGAGTCCTGCAAACCTTCGGGCCTGTTTCTGGTGTCCGACTGTCCAACACTTCTAAGATTAGTGCTACCGCGCAGCTAGCGCCATGCTAACGCCACAATGGGGTAAAAGGAGCTGTACTTTGGCGCAGCCTCATGTCGAAGACATGAAGTTGACACAGATCATGATTCGTGTCCCCTTCTACTAAAAAACAACCAACAGAGGCTTTTTGAGAACTCACTATACGAGTTCTATGTTATATGAACTTTGGTTTTGTCACAGTTTTGTGGAAAGAACCAGAGATGTCCTGCGAGGCCCACGTGAGACATGGTGCGATTGAGGCTGCATCTGGCCCAATATCCTGCATACTGGGACTACCCAGTTGCTACCCCGCCTGAGTAACATCTTACCTGTAACATCCCAGGAGTCTTGATGCTTGCGACGACATTTTGCATTGTCACCTTGCGCTCTGTCGAGCAAATTCCTCGCTGAAACATCCTGCTTGCGTCCCAAGGTCCTCAATTCCTCGGACACCACCAATTTCCCCGCACTTTTGCAAGCGCAATCACTATAGAGACCCCTCTTCATCAGCCTCCGAGCAGTTAAGGCGTGGAGGATCGGACCGTTATTAGGATTTGTTTTGGTCAGGGTTTTGGGCTGCAACTTCGCTTGCATGACCAGGGGAGTCTAACGATTGCAAGGATTTGCACACGGACTGCCCAGTGTGTTCGCTGGGACTTCAATATTTGCCCAAAAACTGTTTGTATACTGTTTGCCTGCTTAAGGCTGCAAGACCAGGATTGTTTGCGAAGCGGGCCGGGGGAACACGCTGCGCCTTCGCCGTGACAGTGTCGAGCTCAGCGCCGAGGCACAACCTCGGGTTCTGTGTGCTTTTGAGTGTTGAAGCGAAAACATGTTTGGCACGTGCACACCAAACATGAAGAAACCTGAAAAATACCACTTGGCAAGAAAACCCCCCCCCCCCCCCCCCGCAACCCCCCGTGACAACCGAACCACAAACACACCAACCAACTAGGACCCCAAACCCCAAGCCAACACAAACCGGACACAGCCACAAACCCCGAAAGGACCCTGAATGCACATGCGAGAAAAGAGACTGGCACCTGACCGAGAGATCGTAGTCCTCGTAGCGGACCGAGCAAAAGAGCGCGTGAACCTTCGTCATGGCTTACGGCTTACGGTTGGAGGCTTGGGATTCTCCCCTAAGCCTGAAGCTTGAATCAAGCCCAAACTCCCTCTGCCTCAAAGATCCACAAAAGATGGCTCCCATCCTAACGGCCCGCGCCAACCACCGGCATCTCCTATCAAAACACTACTTCGTGGAAGCCCAAGATTCGATGCAGAGAAGACCGCGATCCCAAGCGTCGTCGTGGCTCAATCACGGCTCGGCTCAGGTGTTCACAACCACGTCGAAACCCTTCCAGGCCACCTCGTCAACCTTCGAGATGCCTTTGCATTTTCATGTTTTTCGTCATGTGTTGCGGATTCCACAGTGAAAGCCTCCAGCCGTCAGCCAGCTTCATGCCTTTACACAACACCCCCCTCCCCCTCCGCCCCCCCTCCCCACTCTACTCCTCATCCTTGCTGGCCAGGAGCCCCCCAAGCGACCAAAGGCTGCCATTCCCCTGCCCACTGCGAACGGCACATCGCCTGCTGTGGTTACGGGTATTTAGGGCTCGAGCAGGCGTTCGCGTTTAGCTTGGAAAGGGTGCTGGTATATGCGACTTGCTCCACCCTGACAACTGTGTCAAAACTGGCTTAGGGATGCATAGCGCCTTTGCCAGTGTCGCCGGCCGCCCAGACAAATGTGCAGATTCGCCAAACATTGAGAGCCGCAACCAAGAATGGCGACCTTCACAAAGCAAGGAAACTATGGGAAATCAAGGGAAACCATCACAAGCCCCTTTGAGACACTTCCGGGGTGAGGCAAACTAAGGCAGAGGAAAGCAGTGAAAGGGTGGGGGCCTCACAAACAAAAAGAAAACAAAATAATAAAACAAAAAAAAGGATAGCTTACAGCTTCAGGTCCCATCCTCAGACAATACAGGATCCCAATCCATCGGCTCAGGGCACGTGGAGAACTTCGGCGACGTCTTGTCGCGCAGCGCGCGCTTCAGGAGGTCGGCGCCCAAGGGCAGAGGCGGATTCCTTTGCACAGTCCCTGGATATCAGCTACGAGGCATGATAGCTTTAAATCGCCCCGTTGCTGCCACCGGGCCAACACCGTATCTGGATCTGCCACAAGTGTCACAAAAGGACTGAGCATGGCCGAGGGTTGCAGACAGGCCAACCGAAACCTTACTCCTTGATTAATGGTCACAGATACAGAAGCCTGATGAAACTATTAAGTCTTAGCTAAGCTCTGTGAGCCGGGCTTCCGCACCGCGACCTCCAGGCGGTAGCGCAAGTCCGTTCCTTTGCTTGTTGGGGTGTTCTGCCGGGGGCCACTCTCATGCATCAGAAACTACACAAGGCACAACATGGCACTACACAGCAACGCGCACTCGATGCGCATTCTTGCTTGCTGCGGGCTTGCATAGCGCCTTGCACAGCGGTTCGCGGTCTCACACAACTTCGGGAAGATGTGATGCTTCCGCCGATGGTGGCGTTGCGGACTCTGCCTGCTCTCAACCGAGCGTCGGAAGCCAACAAGTGGAGGAAGGAAGATGGTCAGCTGGTGCTGGTAGTACCCCCCTTGGCCGGTTCAATGTTTCTGCTCAGGTGCGCCTTTAGAGTTTACACTGGAGAGCTGCTGAAGAGACCCCGTCGGCGGGAAAAAGCCAACCATGGGCATGGGCCCCACGTAACCCCACAGGCAGAAGTGGCATACACCTACAGGCACGAAGAGCTTCCGCATGCCCCCCTGATCTCCGCACTTTCGAGCCTTCCCGCAACCACTCCGAAGAAACAACCTGAGCGTCTGCTTTGCTTTGCAACAATACTCAATACATCTCAATACTCACACTCAGTACTCAATACTCAATACTCGATACTCGATACTCGTAGTAGTGACAGCCCTTATGTAGAAATACTTGAGTAGTACTTGTACATAATGTTGCCGGCGTTGCCGGGACGAGGCTTTGGGAACGAGGGTGCCATCGTGCCATCGTGCAGTGGTAGATGGGGCGTAAATGCTCTCAATCTTACTTTTCTTGTTTATTCGCTTGTGACTTGAACCATCCCGACTGCAAAGCTCCGCAGAATTTGTGAAGGGACGGAAGTCCTCCAGCGATCCTGAATCCTCGAGTACACAAGTCGGGAACCCTCTCAGACACGGAACAGTAAACTCCAACTTGATCCGTAGTGGAGCACAAGCACACAACGAGATGCCGCGGCTTACATAAATATTGCACGAACCGCTTCATAGGCTGCTTCCAGCTGTTGTTTTTGTCGGGTTGGCTAGGCGCCTAGTGGCGAGCCCCAAAAATGCCCCATTAGACACCTTCAGTACCGGGCGCCGCGCCTCGCAGCCCGGTCGCTCCTCCAGGAATAGCGGCCGGCTTGTGAGTTCGCCTGGAGGTTTGATAGTGCTTGATCGAGTCTTATAGGGAGCGAAAGTTCAGGTTGCAGGTAGTTGCGGCTTTCAATCTTTGGCAGAGGGCTCAAGGCACGGGCGAACAAGCCCTTGCGCCTGTGGAGCACAAGTGAGTCCAAGTGCACGAGACGGGAGAGGGCGCACCCCCACTAGATCTCCCGCCTTGCATCTTTCCAAGTCCATTTGACTCATTGACTGCCCAGCCCCAAGCGAGCCCTAAGCAAGCCCTTGGCTCGGACTTCCAGACCCAGAATTCCAGCAGTTGTCCCCCTGTCCCCCCAAATCTGGCCCTGCCCTCCCCGGAATCCCTGAGTCTCCGGGCCGGTCTGAAGGTCTTCTGACATCAGCGTCCGTTGGAGAACCAGATCTTCGCCTGAGATTTTTCCAGGGCTTATGAGAGCCCACAGCGGGTAGAGTGCAGATCGCAGTCTGATGTCAACTTGAAGTGTCCATGTCAAAAATGCTTCAAGGCTTCAAGAACTATAGGCCAAACTCCAATATATAAAATATGCCTGCTCCCCATCCGACCAGAAGAGGACTCGCAATCCGTGCCGCTGACCCTGACTCGACATGACCCCGATGCAACAGAACGAGCCTTGGCCGAGTGTGTGGCTGCCATCATGCCCATTCCAGTTGGTTCCAACCAAGGACAAAGGTACACCACGGGCCGTAAGCAAAGAGAATTCCCAAACACCCTTGCCGCCCGACTGCACGTGATTCGGGGCTGGCCCCCCGTTTCCTGGTTCGTTCTCCTTCTCGGCGGGCCTGGTGATGCCCGCCTTGATTTTCGACGAGCTAGAGGGCCCGGCCCGAAAGCCCTCCTTGGACAGGGCGGCCCTCCCACTACAAAAATCGCCCAAGACTCCAACAAGTGGAGGCCAAAGCCAAGTTGCAGGATTTCTCTGTGAACACGAAGGTGGGCGGCGCCAGCAACAAGAAGCCCACAGCTTCGGCCTGGAATTTCGGAAAGTTCCTACGCAAAGAGTAAAGGGGGGGCAGTCGTTGAATCCACCCATGTCCCTCCCATCAACCGACCGTCATGACCTCCAGACGTTTAGTCGCATGCCCCTCCATCCCCACCTGTCTGTCTGAAAGAACGGTCACCGGCTGGAATTCCAGGATCAGTTGATTCCAGGCCTCACATCCGTATTTCAAACTCAATTGACGACTGTCCATGACATACATGACATGAGCCATCCACGAAGCACAAAGCGAGCGAGAGGCTTTTCACATGAACCAGCGTGTCTCCAAGCCCCTGGCTGAAGTGTAAGACGTGCTGTGGCTCCAGTGTGTCAGTTTCATCTCCTGAGAGGCCGAAACCCAGGAAAAGAAAAGAATGAAGGGAGGGAGGGAGGGAGGGAGGGAGAGGGGGAGAGGGGGAGAGAGAGTGAGAGAGTGAAAGAGAGAGAGAGAGAGAGAGTGAGAGAGAAGAGAGAGAAGAGAGAGAAGAGAGAGAAGAGAGAGAAGAGAGAGAAGAGAGAGAGAGAGAGAGAGAGAGAGAGAAGAGAGAGAGAGAGAGAGAGAGAAGAGAGAGAAGAGAGAGAAGAGAGAGAAGAGAGAGAAGAGAGAGAAGAGAGAGAGAGACAAGAGAGAGAAGAGAGAGAAGAGAGAGAAGAGAGAGAAGAGAGAGAAGAGAGAGAAGAGAGAGAAGAGAGAGAAGAGAGAGTAGAGAGAGAGAGAGAGAGAGAGAGAGAGAGAGAGAGAGAGAGAGAAGAGAGAGAGAGAGAAAGAGAGAGAAAGAGAAGAGAGAGAGAAGAGAGAGAGAGAAGAAGAGAGAGAAGAGAGAGGAGAGAGAGAAGAGAGAGAAGAGGAAGAGAGAGAGAAGAGAGAGAGAAGAGAGAGAGAAAGAGAGAGAAGAGAAAAGAGAGAGAAAGGAGAGAGAGAAAGGAGAGAGAGAGAGAGAGAGAGAGAGAGAGAGAAGAGAGAGAAGAGAGAAAACAGAGAGAGGAGAGAGAAGGGAGAGAGAGAGAGAGAGAGAGAGAGGAGAGAGAAGAGAGAGAGAGAGAGAGGAGAGAGAAGAGGAAGAGAGAAGAGGAGGAGAGAGAAGAGGAGAGAAGAGAGAGAGAGAGAGGAAGAGAGAGAGAGAGAGAAGAGGAGAGAGAAGAGAGAGAAGAGAGACAGAGAGAGAGAGAGAGAGAGAGAAGAGGAGAGAGAAGAGAGAGAAGAGAAGAGAGAGAGAGAGAGAGAAGAGAGAGAGAGAGGAGAGAGAAAAGAGAGAGAGAGGGAGAGAAAAGAGAGAAGAAGAGAGAAAGAGAGAGAAGAGAGAGAAGAGAGAGAGAAGAAGAGAGAGAAGAAGAGAGAGAAGAAGAGAGAGAAGAAGAGAGAGAAGAAGAGAGAGAAGAAGAGAGAGAAGAAGAGAGAGAAGAAGAGAGAGAAGAAGAGAGAGGAGAAGAGAGAGAAGAAGAGAGAGAAGAAGAGAGAGAAGAGGAGAGAGAAGAAGAGAGAGAAGAAGAGAGAGAAGAAGAGAGAGAGAAGAAGGGAGAGAAGAAGGGAGAGAAGAAGGGAGAGAAGAAGGGAGAGAAGAGAGAGAAGAGAGAGAACAGAGAGAAGAGAGAGAAGAGGAGAGAGAAGAGGAGAGAGAAGAGGAGAGAGAAGAGGAGAGAGAAGAGGAGAGAGAAGAGGAGAGAGAAGAGGAGAGAGAAGAGGAAAGAGAAGAGGAAAGAGAAGAGGAGAGAGAAGAGGAGAGAGAAGAAGAGAGAGAAGAGAGAGGAGAAGAGAGAGGAGAAGAGAGAGGAGAAGAGAGAGGAGAAGAGAGAGAAGAAGAGAGAGAAGAAGAGAGAGAAGAAGGGAGAGAAGAAGGGAGAGAAGAGAGAGAAGAGAGAGAACAGAGAGAAGAGAGAGAAGAGGAGAGAGAAGAGGAGAGAGAAGAGGAGAGAGAAGAGGAGAGAGAAGAGGAGAGAGAAGAGGAGAGAGAAGAGGAAAGAGAAGAGAAAAGAGAAGAGGAGAGAGAAGAGGAGAGAGAAGAAGAGAGAGAAGAGAGAGGAGAAGAGAGAGGAGAAGAGAGAGGAGAAGAGAGAGGAGAAGAGAGAGGAGAAGAGAGAGGAGAAGAGAGAGGAGAAGAGAGAGGAGAAGAGAGAGAAGAAGAGAGAGAAGAGGAGAGAGGAGAAGAGAGAGAAGAAGAGAGAGGAGAAGAGAGAGGAGAAGAGAGAGGAGAAGAGAGAGGAGAAGAGAGAGGAGAAGAGAGAGGAGAAGAGAGAGAAGAAGAGAGAGGAGAAGAGAGAGGAGAAGAGAGAGGAGAAGAGAGAGGAGAAGAGAGAGGAGAAGAGAGAGGAGAAGAGAGAGAAGAGAGAGAAGAGAGAGAAAAGAAGTGAGAGAAGAGAGAGAAGAGAGAGAAGAGACAACAGAAAAAAGAGAATTGCTTTACTTCGAACATCCCGACCCTACAGATTTTGCGTCCTTTGGGGTTGGGCACTCCAAAGAAGCTCTGGCGATGGGCACTCCCTGGAAGCTCGCCTAATTTGCGATTCTGCCGACATCCTACAGGACGTAGTAGTACGCAGGTGCTTAGGCCGACCAGGCGTCGCTTGCTAAAGCATAGGTGCGAAGATCTGGAGACCGGGCGGCGGCTCGCTCCTGACTCTTCGACTCTTCTTCGCGCTCAGTTTCTGAGGAAGGGGGGTTGGCGAGGTTTGGGGAGGTTTGGGGAGGCCTGAAGAGTCTAGGAATTTGCTAGAAATTTTGGATCACAAGGTTGTCCGAGGAAGGTCTAGAGAGTGCCCTACAACGGCAAACCCCAGATTCTGCTCCACATTAGGTCCAGGTCACACCCTCGCCAGATCCGTCGATTACCTGCACGCAAGTGCTCGGAAATACGGGTCCGTAGGGCAACAGCGACGTTCAACCTGTGATGTCGATGATCTCAAAGACGCAGATGATCGGCTCTTGCGATCTGTTCTCTAGGCGGTTCGGAGCACTAAGAACGGCACTCAGCATGCGGGCCTCGATTATCATTTGGTCCTCTGCAACACCACTGGACCTGGAAGACACAAAAGAGGGCCTGGGGCGATGGGGCCTCAGAAGCTTCGAAGTTTCCTGATTCTACCTCAACATGTTCTCGCAAACCTTATCTAAAGGTTTGCGAGAATGCAAATCAAGTGCAACCTGAAAAGCAGACAGTCAAACTCTTACACAAACACTCAGGCGCTCAAATACTTCCTGTGTTTGCAAACGCCGGCAAACGCCGGCATACGAAGGCCAGAAAAGCAGGAAAGGATCCGTTCATTCCTGTCCGAGTTTCCACCACGCCCCACGCGCGCACTCTCAACCCAAGTAAACGTATATTTCCGAAGCTCCACAAGTCCGAACCCTTGGCAAGGCGCCGCGGGGGATTCAGCAAAGCAATCCTTGGCAGGCGCAGAACAGTCGCAGAACCTAGTATTTGGCGCCTTTCGGCCTTTCGGCTGTGGGAACCTTGGGTTTGAAGTTAGACTGTAGTTTCTCGTGCGCCGGTGCTGCAGCTCTTTTCGGGGCTTTAAGCTTCAAAAGTTCATTGCCAAGAGCCGCCGAGCGTCACAAGCAGATACTGTTCCGATGCAGGGTCCAGTTGCGTTTGCAAATCTCAGCTGTGCCCACAGCTCTACCGAAAAAGAACTGCTATAAAATGTATATGTCGCCTCCTGAGCTGGAGGCTTAGGTTTGCAAAGACTGCAAGCATGGTGGTTGATTACGGTCAGCATGGCCAGCACGTCTGCATTGAGTACGCGTGTCAATTCGGAGGCGCCCATTCTTGGCCTGTGCTGCCGAAAAACCCAGCGTCATCTCCAGTCCTGGACTCGAAAGGACGAAACAGAATAAAGTTGAGTGGAAGAGTTCGGAAGTGGAGAAGGGCGTAATCGCATACATTGCTTGCGTGACGCACGGCCTCCGCACAAGGAATGATGACACGCCCGACTTCGGCGGGCTCAAGGGCGACGAACGCGGTTGCTTGGGATGCGAGCTGGGTGTGGTGGTTAGGAGGCTTGGAGTTTAGAAGGATAGTACACCGCCCTAGACGTTTAGGTTCAAAAACAAGCAAGGGAAGCGCACCTTTTTTTGCCACGAGGAGCCGAAACCAAAGAACGTCCTGTGCCAATACTGCGCACAGATACTTCTCTTGAAGGAGCCCAGGCCTGGGCACATTTGACTGATGTGTGTCTGCTGGCGACGAATGCGGATCCTCTCGCGGGGAAGGACGAAAGTCATGATGGTCAAAGGGGCTAGTTTCGTGAAGACAGGCAGTGCGCGAAACGCTAATGAAGGAATGAGGGCGATCAGGAGCGGGCCTTGCTAGACAGTGGTGCCAGTCATCCGTGTCGTTCGGCCAAGTTGCTTTCTGAGCTTGACATAAGGAGGCACCTGAAGCAAGGCTGAAACAGACCGAGACATTGCTGCTGTATGGTTTGGGATCCGTGTACCTTCTCCATGTTGAGCAACGCAGCTGCTGCTTTCGAATGGGTGCTAGCTAGGCTGGTGGTTTTGTTGGGTTGGTTGGTTCAAAGTTCTAGGGTTGCCACGACGCGTGGAACTGGACTGGAGGATAGCTTCGCCTGGGAGTTGCGTGCCTTGATTCTGGCTGGGTGTCGTTAGTGTGCAGCATTTGGCATTTGTTTAGGAGGCCATCAAGTGCGTGTTTGAGTCGGCGAATTTTGGAAAGATCTGTGTCAGAAGTACGCAACGCTCGGAGGCTTCATTGCAATCGGAGCTGGAAGAGTATGGCCTCGACACAGGGCCCACTGGCCACTGGCCGTCTGTAGAGGTCACGGGCCTCGTATAGGCCCGTTGATGTCGTCTGCGAGGGTAGACCGTGTGGTCCGGACCCGGACAGCACCTGCAAAGGTGACTACTTGGTGACTGCAGAGGCCTGAGGAGCACACACCACAGAGTGCGAAGTGAGTATACGGGCGAGTGCAGGGCTGGGCAGCGCGTGCATAGTCCAGCGTGCAGTTGCGCTCTGGATGGTGGATGCAGTGACAAAGCACCCAAGGAGGAGCGTTGAGTGGAAGAACTTTTCTAAGAGCTGAAGTGGAGACGGTCGTGTGGAGCATGGCGACGTTAGTAGCCTCTGCATGTGCCTCCCTAGTCTGGCTTTGTCCCATTCAGGGTTGCTTGTACAGGGTTTTGGTCGGGGTCCGGGTTTTGGTGTAGGCTCATGCCTGTTAAACTTCGATTGTCCCCTTCCTTACCCCTGTGGTCCCCTTCAGGCTTGGAATGCTCCGTTTCTCTTTGACCAAGAGATACCATTATTGGGCCCTGGATTTGCACACGCAAAGCAGAGAAGGTCCTGTTGCTGAAAGCCAGCTGCTTTGAAGCTCCTCGCATTTGGGCAACAAATTGTCAAATGTCATTCACTTGCCATTCGTCTGATGGCCGTACACCTTACCTACCCGCTACTCGACTGTAGACTCTGTACACTCCAACAAATGCCAACAACGAGTGCTGGAGAGACCTCAACTCGTGGGGCACAGCGTTGCACTGTGATGTTCCCCGCGGCTCTCCTCGAAGCTCCGCATGGAGCTTTCGTTGCTCTGCAAGGCACCTTGAGGGCAGTGATCTGAGTGCATCACTTCCTGTTACCCGGACCTCTTCTCGTTTCTTCGTGTGCAGATGCACTCCTTTCTAGCTCTTTCAAAATACAGACAGAGACAGGGAAGATTCATAGTGACATGTAAATGTAATGAGACGGTTGTTGCATGTAAGGTCGCCCGTGCAAGGTCACCCCGAAATTTTGACCCCGCCTAAGAGTTGACTTTTGTGCAGAAATCTCCCACATAAGGTCAGCTCCGAGTACAAGGTCACCACTGTACATTCATGCTTGTCACTGCTAAACATCCCCAAACAGGAACCAGATGGGGTCCTCTCCTCAGAAGAAACTGTCACGCGCTTGGCCAAATGGGTTACGCGCTTCGGGCCTGCGGTCTCCCATGGTCTCCGGCCATGAACACAATTGGCCCGGGTGGGTCACCCGGTTCGGGCCTGTGGTCTCCCATGGTCTCCGATCGTCGGGTGAATTGGGGCCGGGTGGGTATCACGCGCGTCGGTCCGATCATGAGGTGACGGCCAACAACAGTAGAAGCGGACGAGACCGTGACGGCCAAGAACAGTAGAAGCGGACGAGACCATGACAGACAAAAAAACAATAGAAGCGGACGAAACCGTGACAGCCAAAAAAAGTAGAAGCGGACGAGACCCTGACAGCCAAAAACAATAGAAACGGAAGAAGCGGACGAGACCGCGACAGCCCAAACAGTAGAAGCGGACGAGACCGTGAAGGCCCAAAACAGAAAAGCGGACGAGACCGTCACGGCCGAAAACAGTAGAAGCGGACGAGACTAGTAGAAGCAGACGAGATCGCCACGGCCAAAAACAGTAGAACCGGACGAGACTGTGACAGCCAAGAAAAGCAGAAGCGGACGAGACCGCGACAGGCGAACAGTAGAAGCGGACGAGACTGTGACAGCCAAAAACAATAGAAGCGGACGAGACCGTGACAGCCAACAACAATAGAAACAGAAGAAGCGGACGAGACTGTGACAGCCAAAAGCAGCAGAAGCGGACCAGACAGTGACAGCCAAGAACAGTAGACGGTGACAGCAAAAAAAGCAGAAGCGGACGACACCGTGACAGCCGAAAACAGTAGAAGTGGACGAGACCGTGACAGCCAAAAACACTGTGACAGCCAAGAAAAGCAGAAGCGGACGAGACCGCGACAGCCGAAAACAGTAGAAGCGGACGAGACTGTGACACCAAAAACAGTAGAGGCGGACGAGACCGTGACAGCTGAAAGCCAAGAACAGTCGACGCGAACGAGACTGTGACAGCCGAAAACAGTAGAAGACCATGACAGCCAAAAACAGTAGAAGACGAGACCGTGACAGCCGAAAACAGTAGAAGCGGACGAGACCGTGACAGCCAAATACAGTATAGCAGACGAGACCCTGACAGCCAAAAACAGTAGAAGCGGATCAGTAGAAGCCGACGAGACCGTGACAGCCCAAAGCAGTAGAAGCGGACGACAGCCGAAAACAGTAGAAGCGGACGAGACCGCGACAGCCGAAAACAGTAGAAGCAGACGAGGCTGTGACAGCCAGAAACAATAGACGCGGACGAGACCGTGACAGCCCAAAACAATAGAAACAGAAGAAGCGGACGAGACTGTGACAGCCAAAAGCAGCAGAAGCGGACGAGACCGTGACAGCCGAAAACAGTAGAAGCGGACGAGACCGTGACAGCCAAAAATAGTATAGAAGCGGACGAGACCGTGACAGCCAGAAACAGTAGAAGCGGACGAGAACCTGACAAGCGCACGAGACCGTGGCAGCCAAACACAGAAGCGGATGAGACCGTGACGGACAAAAACAGTAGAAGCGGACGAGACCGTGAAAGCCGAAAACAGTAGAAGACGAGACCGTCACAGCCGAAAACAGTAGAAGCAGACGAGATCGTGATCGTGACAGCCAAAACAGTATAGAAGCGGACGAGACCATGACAGCCAAAAACAGTAAAAGCGGACGAGACCGTGAAAGCCGAAAGCAATAGAAGCGGACGAGACCAGCCCAAAACAGTAGAACACGAGACCGTCACAGCCGAAAACACTAGAAGCGGACGAGACCGTGACAGCCAAAACAATGGAAGCGGACGAGACCATGACAGCCAAAAACAGTATAGAAGCGGACGAGACCGTGACAGCCAGAAACAGTAGAAGCGGACGAGACCCTGACAAACGCACGAGACCGTGACAGCCAAAAACAGAAGCGGATGAGACCGTGACGGACAAAAACGGTAGTAGCGGACGCGACCGTGACGGCCAAACTCACTAGAAGCGAGACCGTGACGGCCGAAAACAGTAGAAGCGGACGAGACTGTGACAGCCAAAAACAATATAGAAGCGGACGAGACCGTGACAGCCCAAAAGAGTAGAAGACGAGACCGTCACAGCCGAAAACAGTAAAGTGGACGAGACCGTGACAGCCAAAACAGTAGACCTTTCTTCTACTGTTATAAGCCGTCACGGTCTCGTCCGCTTCTACCGTCTTAGGGTCACGGTCCGTCGTCCGCTTCTACTGTTTTTGTCTGTCACGCTCGCGTCCGCTTCTACTGTTTTTGGCTGTCGCTTTCTCGTCCGTTTCGCCTGCTTTTGGCTGTCGCGGTCTCGTCCGCTTCTACTGTTTTTGGCTCGGAGAAAAAACAGTAGAAGCGGACGAGACCGTGACAGCCAAAGAAGCGGACGAGACCGCGACAGCCAAAACCAGTAGAAGCAGACGAGTCTGTGAACATGTTACTATGGAAGAAACAAAAAAGGATTGACAAAAGCAAGTCTTTTTTGTTCTCAAGTTAGAGCACAGCTTTGCTTTTGTCTGGCATGTGGAGGTGTTCCCAAAATTTGGGGTCCCAGTGGTGGGTGTCCTTTTCAGGGGTGTTTGGCTATAGGAGAAACAGGACACCTCAATTTTGGACAAGTGTAGCAGCGTTGCTTTTGACTGTCACAGGCCAGGGTTTTCCTGGTGCGCAGTCAGACTCTGCCTTTGCTCTTCGTTGCATTGTTGCTTCACACAGTTTTCCCTTTGTCGAAAAGCTTAATGTTTCCAAGCCCAAACTTTCTGAATCCCTAAAGTCCCTACACTCTAAACCCTAAATTGTCTACAACCTTACTGTTTGGGGTCTTCGCTGGCATATTCATTTTTATGAACTCGCCAGGCACGCCAGTAAGCACTGTTGATGAGAGCAGAGTGAAAGTGTAGTGAAAGGTACTGGAAAGCAGTGAAAGATGTGAATGGAGGATAGGCCCCCCCCCGCCCTCACATGTGGAGGAAAGAGACTGACTCTTTACCTGGACACGATGCGGAGCTGCATGTCCCCTCCCAAACTCTCCGGGACTCTCCCTTGCCTTGGCCCAGGACGCAGTTCTCGAAGGCCACCGTGGCCAGAGCCGAGTCCCCAGCCTCGGCCAGCGAAGCAGCCCTGGACCGCCCTGGGCCCTCGACCTCCCCCCCTTCCTGACTTTGTTTCAAGAGTTTCTCGAAGCCCCCAAATCTCCGAAACCCACAGCAAGCTTCAACCAAAGCCGAAATGCAAGGCTTCCCCCAGTCTGTGAGGCCACGAAGGCCTCGGCAAAGAGGCAAAGAGGGAAGGCGAGGTTTGGAGGTTTGGGGTGCAGCGGCCCCCGGCTCTCCTTGACATCTCCAGCGTCCATGGCTGAATTCACAGCCCTTACGAGCTTTACAAGAGCCCTGAACCCTTGGCTGACCCCCCTTAGCTTAGCTGTCTTAGCTGCTCTTTGTCTGGCCTCCGTTCCAAACGCCAGCGGCTGCGCCCAAGCGCCCTGGCGCAGCAGCGCCTCCTGGGCCGGGAGTCCGAGAATAGACGAACATAGACGAACACATACATCAATTTTTGGGATCGTTCGAAAAATTGCACCCCAATCATCGCCCCGCCTGGCGCTCACAGCTGAGGAAGCGAAGGCGCTCAGTAGCACCCGCTTGACCGGACTGCCTGTGTCAGCGTGGATCGTGGAGATTTCAGGCTTCTTGGTCCTACGATGCGCTCCACATTTAGGTCTCAGAAGATTTTTTCCGCTTTGTAGGTCAGGGGCTCATCTGGCAACCCACAGCAAGAATTTGCACGCATGCCAAGGAGACAAAGAGCGAGAGACAGAGAGAGACAGAGAGAGAGAGAGAGAGAGCGAGAGCGAGCAAGGGAGGGAGGGAGGGGAGGGAGGGAGACGTGCCCCTACACATCAATATCCATAGAGACACATATAACATACTTTCTGAACACAACCCGATGCATCGGGGCCCCCGCAGCTTGAGTCTAAGCCGGGCCGTCGGTGCAAACGCAAATCCGCCGAGGGAGAAGACGACAAAGACCAGGCACCTGTAGAGTCCGAAGGGTTCAGGGCTGTGTAGGAATAGCTTTGTAGGGGCGCTCAGGTGGAGGGTACGAGAGCGGATTTTTAGGAGGTCCAGGGCATTTTGTCTGAGTTCGGAAGGGGGCACTCCTGGCCGTAGAAGGGCCGCATGGGAAGCAGCCACACAGGGCTCAAGGACTTCATCTCCAGGCCCGTGGCAAAGACCTCGGACTTCAGCCTCGGGGCAAGGGCTTCTCATGTGTTCATACCCCAGCCCTCCTGCCCCAGCATTCCCACCCCAGTCCCCAAGCTGCGTGAGGTTGAGGTTGCGTGAGGTTGCGTGAGGTTGCAGCCGGGAAGCAGTCGCTTGCCGGCCCGGAGAGCTTCCAAGCTCCAACTGCCGAGGCGCGGCGCCGAAGCAACCTCGGGTTTTGAGCTGGACACTTGCATTTTGAGCGCAGGGAAGACATGGGAAGACCACTTGCCATACTTGCCGCTTTGTGACTTTGTGCCTACAATTGGGGGGGGGGGGGGGGGGGTGGTGAATTGGGTTCGGCTTCTTCTGCCAGTTGCACTTGCGGATGTGCATGCATGTGCACCCCTTTTGGATCCTCACAGCCAGGCACCTCGTCTGCCAGCAGCAAATCTGCAAAATGACCTCGCGCTCAAGGGCTCTCCAAAAACTCAACTCCAAAAACCAAACCCAAACCAAACGCAAACCAAACCCAAGCCAACCGGTTACCGGCCTATCGTTAAACAGCATTGCTACAGCTGCTGCCCAGGATCCAGTCGCCCCAGCTGCGGTCAAAGGGCGCCAGGAGGCCTCGCTGTGAGGGTGACGTCTCAGACGTCTCACTCTCAGTCTCTCAGAGTCTCTCCGAGTCTCTCAGCGTCTCTAAGAGTCTCCTCACTCTGTTCTTGGATGACTCGTGGAGGACTTGGACGACTCTTGGATGACTTGGATGACTGTGACCGAGTTGTGCCAGTTCTCTCGACTCTCGAATGTCTTCTCACTTCCAGGCTAGGTTTCCAGGGTTTACAGCGGGGCATCACGATCGCAGTGCAGATGGCGAATAGAGTGGCTTACCTACAATTGTGTGTCTCACATGTGGATGTAGCGGCTGCTCAGGCGGTTGTTCTCGTATTCTTCTGGTCAGGTATGGGCCACAGGTGAGATGAACGGAACAGCGCTTCCTTGCAACAACATGACATGACAATGTGCCGGGCCTCTTGGCCCACGACTCGCTGAGCTGGCCACTGGAAAGCCTCGTTTAGACCCCTGGATCCGGGTGGACCATCAAAGGCTGCATTAAGCATGAAAGCCAAATCAATCAAGGGTCAACAAAACCAATCACAGGCTCCAAATACTCTAACAAATGCAACATTTCGAGTTGCTCTCTGCTGCGAAAAGGCTCTTTGCATCATTACGAAACACCTTTGATCACTTACAACATTTCCGATTGTTCACATACGTGTCGATGTCTGAGTATTCACCGGTTGTACTAAGGCATGTCTATTGATGGCGCGATCTTCGCAATTCTTTGGCGCAAGCTTGGCATGGCTTAAAAAGAAGGGGGGGTTGGCAAGGGCGCAACCCCGCCTTCCGATTTGCAAACGCGGTGCTGGCATGATGGGGTTTGGACAGGTTTCACATGGTTTTGGGGGGAATGTCTCTGTGATGGTGCGATGGTCTTCGAAACACGCTTTTGCACGGCTGGCAAAAGTGGGGGGGGGTTTGGCGGGGTTTGGGGGGTTTGGGGGGTTTGGGGGGTTTGGGGGGTTTGGGGGGTTTGGGGGGTTTGGGGGGTTTGGGGGGTTTGGGGAGTTTGGGGGGTTTGGGGGGGTTTGGGTGGTTTGGGGGGTTTGGGGGAGGCGCAGCCCCTCAACCAGTTGCAAACACAAATGCACCCCACACCCTCTGAGACTGGCCACGCGACTGACAAGTAAACATACCCTTTGCAATAGCTGTGGCAATAGATGTTTCAGCAGTTCCGGATCCAAGGGGAGAGGCACTCAAAAAATAGCCAGGCATGAACAAAATATCAAGACGTCAAGAAAAGTTAGTCAGCATAAAGACAAGCATCACAGGATGCAGATGATTTTGCAGTTTTGTTTTTCAGTTTTTCTCCTGATTCACAAGCTTCAAACTGCGTAAGGTACAGCATTTTGGCTTTTCAGAGGCTCCAAAAATCAGTATTTCTGACAGCTCCTAGGTTCCAAATGCTGTGAATGGCAGCATCAAGATACAGCTCTTGAGCGAGGAAAGAGACAAAGAACTACTGAATGAACAGTGACAATGCGCTCGCAAGCCCTCAAGGCTGAAGGTTAAAAAAACAAAAAAGGGCCCTTTGCACTTCCTGGCCTAGCGGCGTACGTTGCGCCTTGCGTCAAGCCATCGAGATCCAGCGTGATCGTCAGCGTCTCAGATCACAAGTTTAGGCTGGGGGTCTCAGCATTTCAGAGGTTTGGCTGCCTGCTAAGCAGGGTGACGGGCTAAATTAAATAAATTGAGATCACAGCAAACTGATGTTTTCCAAAGATCCGTTCTTCCTCCCTGAACCAAGACCCATTGAAGCTCTGCAGCGGCTTACAAAAACCGTACAAGTCCCTTCAAAAGCCCCTTCTTTGGCTTTGACAACCGAGGCCCGGGCATCGGCGCTCGCAAGGCACGAGGTCTTGGGTGGCATCGGGCGGACCTGTCCGCTCCCGTAAGGTTCCTGGAACTTTGAGATTGATTCAGAATCCGACCTCCTCTCCTGCTCTTTTTTGGTCGATGTCGTGTTGTTTTCGTGGTCTTTTTGGGGTCTGTTTTGGCCACCCCAAGAACTTTGAGCCGGGTGGCGGAGGCGAGCCTTGGGTCTCGCAAGCGGCCTGCCAAGCATTGTCAGAGAAATGTGTCAGGAAGTTGAGACCCCGAGACAGCTGATTGAGTGAGGGGTTTTACAGGGTTTTGCAGTTGAGTGGTTCAGGGAATGAGGGGCAGTGAGGGGGGGGTTTACCTCCAAGAGTACCCCCCCAAGGTCTCCTGCCATCCGGGCACCCCTCCCACGCAAATCGGGGGAGTTGCTTTCTTGGTTTGTTTCTTTCCTGGGTTTTCTTAAGTGCGGCTCGGATTGTTTGGTCAGCAATATGCTCGCATGATGGGTTGGGGACGGATTCATGTGTTTGGGGGCACAGCTCCCCCCCCCCCGCACAATTCCTGTGATTGCGAACGGTTGTCCGCGGCCGCAAGTGGAGTACGGACAAAGAAACCCGAAAAGTCGAAAAGTCGAAAAGTCGAAAAGTCGAAAAGTCGAAAAGTCGAAAAGTCGATTTGGACAAGGGCTTCACGCGAAAAGTCCGAAAAGTTCCGAAAAGTCGAAAAGTCGAAAAGTCGAAAAGTCGAAAAGTCGAAAAGTCGAAAAGTCGAAAAGTCGAAAAGTCCCGAAAAGTCCCGAAAAGTCCCGAAAAGTCCCGAAAAGTCCCGAAAAGTCGAAAAGTCAAAAAGTCGAAAAGTGGAAAAGCAAAAAAAATGGAAACGCGTAAAAGTCGGTAAAGCCCGGATAAGTCGAGAACTTGCGAAAAGCATCTGAAAGTCGAAACGTGAACGAGGGGGGGGGAGGGGGTGGACTGGATGCCCAAAGCGAGCAGCATGCAGCGGCTTGTGGTTGAGGATATAAGAAGAAGCCTTGTCTGGTGTTAGAGTCGAGGACTGGGGGTTGAAAGTGTCAGGTCGTAAGGTTGAAAGCCTATGGGGTCGCGTGACGTTTTGGTTAGTGGTTCGTTGAAGAGACTGTTGCATGCGCTGGAGAATCGCGAAGTTCGTGGAACAACTTCTTTTTTTTGTTTTTCTGGTGTGTGAGGTTTTGGTTCGTGGTGCGTAGGAATACCGTTTTGGGTCCAAGGTGACACGGATGGGGGCACAGCTCCCCCCCCACCCCCCCCCACCCCTTTTGAGCAACACAAAAAAAAAACGGAGCCGAGCCAAGCCGCACCAAAAGCCAAGCCGCACCTAGGAAAAAAACAAAACCTCGGCCCGAAGCTTCAACGGGGCACAGCTCATTAAAGGCTCTAACCAACCACAGCGCCACACTGTGGGAAACTTCGCAAAACCGCAAAAACGAAACCACCAAAAAAGAAACACCAACAAAAAAAGGCGAGCCGGCGGCGGCAGTGGGCAGCTCCAGCCCGGTGGCGCCAGTGGCGAAGGCCGCGCCGAGGGGCGCCCGGAGGCGGAGCAGGGAGCCTCCGGAGATTGGAACTCTTCGGGGGATTGACTTAAGGTTTCTTGAGGGGTTCTTGGGGGTCATTAAGGTTGCTCTTGGAGTGTTTAGGGTTTTGGCTGGAGGTTAGAATCAATTGAGTTGTTAGAAATTCTGTCGTGTCTTGCTGTGGCTTAGCACCCTCTAAGGAGTCATGCGATGAGTCTCCAGAAGCCTTGTGACAAACCCCCTCTGTCCCTGCTGTTTCCTCTCCTGTTTCCTCCCCTGACCTCCAGGCAAATCGAAGTGCGCCGGCATGGCGAAGAAGACCTCGGGGCAGCCCCCCTGGAAAGATATGGATAGATATCAAAAAAACGACCCCAAAAAATGTCATTTAAAAAGATGGCTGGAGAGGGAGTTCAAAAAGAGCGCGAGCGCTATTCTTCGGCCATTGGGCAGCTGGGCGTTTACGCCGGAGCCTAGGCCGAGATGCAGCAAGGTCGAAGACCGCACCGGCTGCAGCGGTGGTAGCTGTCACCACAAGGAAGTCGAACGCCGCCAGCTGGTCGAAACTGCCGAGGTCTCCTGCACAGATCGCCGCCCCGGCACCCCTCATTCTGACCGCTAATTTTGAACCAACAACACATACAAAGGCGATCCAGAGCGGCACCATCAACCAAAGCCGAGGATCCCCTAAACCTGCAAAGCCTCCTGCAAGGCCTCTGCCAAGCCTCTGAAGCCCCAACTCCAAACCTGCAGGTCAGAAAGGGAGACCTTACTTTCAAGAATCGCATTAGCTCCAAACACCTCTCGAATCTCCCCGCCCGCACACGCGCGCGCCTTGAACTCCAAGCACTCTCCCAGTCACCGACCGCGTCTCCAGCCTCGGCTTCTTGGAAGGCTAAGAGGCTTCTTAGTACAACCAACAAACCCCAACAAACCCCAACCCTAACAAACCCTAACAGACCCTAACAGACCCTAACAAACCCTAACAAGCCCTGTAGTATCTTAAGTGTGGTAACTTTTGTTTAACTCCTGCTGCGCCACTTCCAAGGAGTGGTGCCAGTGCCCTCCGCCGTTATGGCCAAGGCCTCTGCGACAACCTTGGGCTTTCCGAAGGATGATCGACTTGCTCTATCTTAGATTAGAGTTTAAGGCTTTAAGGGTTTAGAACAGTGTGGGGTGAAATTGTTCCGACTCTCTAGTTCAGGGATTAAGAGCTTGACAACGGCCCTTTTGCTTGAAGCACCCTGAAACATGGGATGTTGCTAAAGTCCTGCGCCGGCCACATCGACAAGACTTCTAATCTGCAGCTCTCTGCACCACAAAGCCTGGGTGTTGATTTTGCTCCAAAATCAACTTGCATGGAACGATGTTCAGGGGTTAGGGCTTGGGAGTTTGGGAGTTTGCGGTGGAGCCTCAACTTGCAAACTTGCAGACCTAGTGGCCACCAGGTCCAGTGCCCCGTCATCACCGCTGAGGTCTCCTCAGCGGGAACCGGCGACTCGTCTTTTGCTACCATGCTGCTGCTAGAGGAGTTTGGAGTTCAGGGTTTAGAGTTTAGTGATATGGAACATGGGGCCTAGTAACAGTTGTGACGGCAGCTACATGGGTTTCACAGTTCTGCAAGTCCTTGGAACACCAACACCATCAGCTGCTCTTCGGTCCGGCTGCGGGACAAGTCCAGGGCCTGCACAGCGAAAAGCGAAAGCGGCTTTTGTTGCTCTCAAAATTGTCGGAAGTGGGTTAGTTGGGCCCATGAAACCACATTAAACCGAAAATGCTGCAGTACTACTGCAGAAATGACTCTTCACCTTCTAAACAGATATAATGATGGTGAGAGCCATAAACACCCCGGAACCATCCCCCGCCCCACCAAAAAAAGGAGAACAAATAACAAAACAGACCAAACATCTTTGAACTTTTTGCTCTTCCTTTTTCGGGGTCCCAGGCGCTGGCCCACTTAGCACTTGGGATGCGTCGAAGGGCTGCCGGAAGCTGTAGCCTCTGCAAAGGCTTAAGGGGCCCTCTTCAGCAATTTGTCCTTCTTCTTTACAAGTGTCAGGGCTTGGAGAGATCTTGGGGAATTCCGAATCCCGGACCGTGCCCATCCAAAAAAATCGCGGGCACGCTTTCACATTAAGTTGTGGCCCCCGAAACTTCTACTCTCGTACTTCCTTCCGGAGCCCGTTCTGTGACACACGCGTGGGTAAGGACAGCAAGGACCGCCATCGTAGCAGCCATTGCCTGAAGGTGCCAGGAGCCGAATCTCGCTGCCGGCCGGCAGCGCGCTGTTGAGGCGGATGCCGCGGATCGTCAGAGACCTTGAGCCGCGACATCATGCGACAGCCACTCCACGGCACTTAACCACCCAAATTAATCTTCGATGTTGAGCAACCATCGGGGCCCTCCACGCGATCCAATTTGGCATTGCATTTTACTGCACATGTTTTCGGAAGGGCCCGAGATACGACATGTATGGGCATTGGCAGGTGATGGGTGGATCAACGATGGAAGTGGGTGCGGGGCGTTTGTTAACAGACATGCAGATGGGCAAAGCATTCGTGCACACGCAGACATATGAGAAGAGTAGACATTCACGTCGGAGTTTCGGTTCTCTTGTGTCAAAGATGAGATGAAGACGGTTTCCACCTCAGGCACTACGGTTGTTGCCCGAACCCTTCGTGCTTCATAAACGCATGCCCAACATGAATTCAGGAATGCTTTGCTCCGTCATGTTACATCATGTAAGCTCGCTTCGCCATTTCTGCCGCAGACGCACCTCGCACGGCGGACCTCGCCCGGCAGGGTCCCGCCGTCCCCGGCGTGCCAGCCCGCACCTGTCCTGTACCGTCTCGTGGCGTCAAAGCTCGCACCCCTCAGGTCCCCCTGCGGCAAGGCTCGCGCCCTGCAGGGTTCCCGTGTGCCGTCCCGTGGCATCCCGCCCCCAAAGCTCGCAGCACGCATCCCGTTCGGTCCCGCATGCATCCCGTTCGGTCCCGTTCGGTCCCGTTCCGTCCAGTAAACCATCCCGCCGCCCAAGATCGCACCTTGCAGGATTTCCCCGTCCCACACTGTCTCCCCTGCTTGGCACGCAACCCCTGGCCCTAGACCCCGACGTTGGTTTTGCTGTATGAATTGGTCTCCCTGAATCGACACAGTATTCTGCATTCCTGAAAGTTCTCAGTTTCTTCTGACATGCTCCTCTCCATATGAAAAGCAACTGCACGTATGTTGGTACAAAAGTGAGCCTTTGAATACACTTGAATAAAGCCGTCCGCGTGGCAGCAGCTGGCTGGACTCTCTGGATGGAGTCTGCTGCTGCAGCCACTGCCTGAGTTTTTGCACTCAGCATCTCGATTTAGTTTGGGATTGCTTCAGATTCTGATAACATCACCTAAGAGGGAGGGATCATCAGTCATGTCATGTACACCTGTCAACGCCTGCACCACAACAAAAGCCATCCGAACCTCCGCCTCACTCATAAAAAACACCTTGAAGCCCATTGTCATAAATTAAAGCTTCTCACAAGAGTCTGTGCATGCCTGTGGCTCGGTCATGGAAGCCTCAAGAAATTCCAGGCCTTTCCGCTCCACCTTTGACTCGGCCTCCGTCACACCATCTAAGGTGTGCAGGGTCCATTGGTTGCTGCTGGCATTTTTTTTCTGCCAGAAAGGAACGCGATGCCCTGAGCCTGATCTGCCTGAAACAGTGTTTCTGCTTTCGGATTCCTGGCGCATGGGGGCTTTCTGTGTTGGCCCTTGATTATATTTCAGATTTTTGAGGGGGGGGGGGGGGATCCAGCCTTGCGCCTGAGTGGGCGAAATGTAGGGAATGCCAACTCCATGCCCAAGGCGACACCTTCAAGAAACAAGTGTTGCTCCAAGTGTTGCTCAAGCCCAAGCCAAGCTGCCCAAGGACTGACTCCGGCCCCACGCTCCGAGCGTCTGAGACAATCAGTTGGTCCACGTGAAGGTACCCTGACCTCGGTGCTGGGCGAGAATGCTTTGGACGCAGAATTGCCTAGGGATTTTTTGTTTTCTGGTGGAAGCTATGTGTGTTCTAGGTTTTCGTCTCTCGCTTAGGCGCCGTGCGCATTCCGCATCGCGAAGGATAAAACTTCTGAGGTTCTGCAGTTTTTTGGACTTTAGGAGTTTCGGCCTTTAAAAGAACTTAAGAAGATCCAAAATGCTAAACAGTGAAGACTCCAAGAGTTTTTTGGGGATTCCGGCCTTTACCAAAATTCCGACTTCTTAATTGAAAGACTCAAACCTCTAATGCCTGAGCTTAGGGGACAAGTCAACAAGAGGAAGAACCACAAAAGGCTAGGGATCAACACAGCCCTCAACCCTGCGCACAAGCCGCTTTCAGAGCGGCCCTTTTTCATCTTGAGGGCAAAAAAGGTAACAGTAGGCTCTTGTCCTGCTCTGCATAACATGACTATACAAGGAGGATGCCCGTAAACTCACAACTCCCCCCTTCATGTTTGCAGACTCCCGAATCATAGAGCTCATTTGAAGCTCGATTCTGGACTCCAGGAAGCTACAGCTACGGTTCAATTCTGCAGCCAGACCTACTGTCGATTGAAGTACAGGCTTAAGACCGGTTTCTTGTTGGGATAGGAGATACCTACTGGCCGACGTCGGCCTCCAGGAAAGAAGCGATCCAGAACGTTGTGGAAGTCCAAAACGAAGGCCTTGGGAATCTGACTCGCAGACGTTCGATCCAAGTGGCTAATCACTCCAGTGTGTGGGTTGACAACGGCAGAGTCACCAGGAAGATTGACTACCTCTGGCTCGCTGCCCTTACCTTTGCTTTTGACCTTGCCCGACTCCTTGCCTTTGCCCGTCTTCGTAGGAGGTGGCTTCGGCGGAGTCTTAGGGGCCGGGATCGCAGTCTCAGCAGGAACCTTTGGGACTTTTGAAGGAGCAGGAGGAGGGACCGGTGGAACTTTCGCCAGCCTGTGGAAAGCAGGCACAGGAGCCACGGCAACAGGAATCACAGCCTTCGGCGGCGGCAATTTGGGAGAAGTCGCCTGAGCAGGGGTCGAGGCCTTCTCAGGGGGACCAAGTCTCTTCGGAACAGGACCAGAGAGCGCAGGTGCTTTCGAGGAAGAAGAAGGCTCAGATATTACTTGAACCACTTCAACCTCCTCTTCGTCCGAGGTGTAATGCGGCTCCCAAGTCGGCAGTGTATACAAAGGTCGCTGCTGGCCCCCTTGATGCACCACAGGAACCTGTGATGGATCACTGTAATGCTCAGGATGCAAAATAAACTGCCTCCTCTGATGAGCTTCCCGTTTGCGTTTGGCCGAACGACCGCTTCTGATGCCGCGAGGCTTGAATGCCCCTTCTTGCTCACCGTCCATCCATGCTCAACTACACTTAGGGTCTTATAGCAACGAACGCAATACGGACCTGATAACCAGTTGAAAGACTCAAACCTCTAATGCCTGAGCTTAGGGGACAGGTCAACAAGAGGAAGAACCACAAAAGGTTAGGGATCAACACAGCCCTCAACCCTGCGTACAAGCCGCTTTCAGAGCGGCCCTTTTCATCTTGAGCCAAAAGGTAACAGTAGGCTCTTGTCCTGCTCTGCATAACATGACTATGCAAATTCACAACTTTTTTGACAGTTTTGACATTAGGGGCTGGAGCCTGCCCAGGCCCACAAAAATGTTGACATTCTAAAGATCCTCAAGTTTCTAAAGCTCGACAAAGTAGAGCTTTTGAGCTTCCAAAAATAGGCCTTCCAAGAATGGGTCCAAGATTGAGAACGGGGATACTAATAGTACTACGTATGTCCGGGCGATAATAATTTGAAAGAAATAGACGCCCGGGAATTCTTGTATTTCTCTTTCACTTCGTAGTAATAATATCAATTGGGTATTTCGTGCATATGTTAAAATAAACAACAGAGAGCAGGAAATACACGCAGCTAAATCACTTTCTTAATCTTTACTTGGGATTTAATGCGTGTGAGAGAGAAACGAGCTCACGGGGCAATAATCATGAAGACGCGAGTAATAATGTGAGAAAAACCATGTCCCCTTTATGAGATTTAGGTGTTTTTGGACTTGTCTTGCGCTTCCATACGAAAAATCAATGACTAGTTAGTAACAGACAGCGCAGAACTCACAGTCAGCTTCAACACACGATTGCGCAAACTTTCGCGTGTGTAAAGCACAGGTGAAGATTCTTGAGATTTGTAGGGTTTAATCCCAACGAATTCGGCTCCAAATCTCTCTGAGCGGCATGGTCCAGCTTGGGATACCGGTGCTAGCTGCCAGCAAAGCGCACAGGCTGGCCTCCTCACAGGGCCGCTAGGGGCCCGAAAACGCTATGTGAAAGCATGCCCACGTATGCTAATTAAGCATGTCCAAGCATCAACGCTCATTTGGGTCGATGCCCTGCTCTCGAAGTTGAACATGCTTTTTGAAGATGCTTTTGAACCCTTAAAACCCCGAGGCCGCCTTCCATGCCACATCGGAATCCTCCAGCGTGCCAGCATTGAGGCGGCCTAGGCTGAGCGAGGCAGCGAGGCAGCCTAGAACGTGAGGCAGGTCTCTACTGAGAGTTCGGTACGAAAGTCAGGTGTAGTTTGTGTCTGTGTTGCTGGGAATGGACCGGCATGATGAGCTGTGATCAGAACAGCACTAGAAACATCGAAAGGTCATGGCACAGAACACGTGAGCTGACTGTGCTGAGTACATGGACACGGACATGATGCCCAAGGTCCAAACGCACGCAAAATACCGGACTGCTTGTTCCTCGCTAAGAGCATACAGTCTTTAGCAGCGCTAGGCAGCAATGCTAAACTCTAAGCAGCCGACAAGCAAAAGCTCGAAGGTTCCAAAGCCTGTTGCGGGCTCACGCCAAGCCCTGAAGCCCCCTGAAGTCTTCAACCGAAAAACTCAAAAACCCCAAAAATGCCAAAAATCCCCCCCCAAAAAAAAACACACACACACAAAAATACTGTTCAACAACTTTGGACCCCAAGCTGCACAAGGAGGCAAGCAAAAACCGACAGCTACAGATGCTTTAACTAGGTTGTCGGGCTGTAGGGGCAGCTGGACGCACAAAGTAAAGCAGACAACTTCTGACAGGAAGACGGTTCAAGATGTGAGCTTCAAACAAAAAGCAGCAACCAAATTCACGCGGACAGCGTCCGACTGTAAGACACTCTTTGCCTGCCCCACGCCTGTTTGCTACAAAACAGCGCCTCATGGTCAAATTGTGGGCTGTCACGCAACCTTGGCCTCTGCATCCGAAATTGCTTTGGCGTTCTTGAAAATGGCTCGAGCACACTGAGCGCACATGACATTTGTGATCTCTTGCAAAGCATTGCATAGCCAAAGGGAAAGTACTCTTCTCCGAGTCCACTTCCAGAAGCATCTGCGTGGACGTGACTGGCTCTTTTATTTCTTCTTTCAGCTGGATTTCTCCGGGCTGCGTCTCGTGTGCTTTCAGCCGGATTTCTCCGGGCTGCGTTTCTTGTGAGTCAGTATCGTCGTATCGGAGTATCGTCTTTCAGGAACTGTTTAGCTACCAAATTTCAACATCTCTTCAGAGCCTTCCCGGCTTCCCACATCCAACAAATGCACCTGCTCTCCGCCCCCTCGGCATCGACGGGTGGCAAGGCCGGGAAGATCTCAGCCTCACAGTCACAGCGCCCTTAAAGCAGCGCAAGAAATGTGGACCAGATGAGCAAAACGTGAGGGAGACTTTCAGCGACACAAAAGTTGAGTCAGGGTTTTCTGATTCGTTGTGTTTTGATTCTCGTCGTTTGTTAAAGGCAGCAGCTTTGTGGCCGTTGAGGTTGACAGGTGTTATTGTGTCCCCTCCTCTTGGAACGGCAACAGCGTCGGATACGCCCAACAGCTTCCACGAAGAACTATTGGAAAGGCGGACTCTGCGAACACTGCTCGACTTATGCAGGCTGCAGGGGAATGTTCAGGCACTCTCCAGCACGTGCGCAGGATACTGGCAATGACGACATGCACGGGGCACTGCATGGTGTAGGATACCGGTATAGAATGGCAGAGGTCACAGACTTCTGGGAGCCAATGCCGTGCCTTGTATGTCAGCAGATTGCCAATGCTGGCAAGCTCAGACAACCTGAGTCACACACAAGATCATGATTCAGCTGACATCCTGACTTTCTTATTGTTGTTGGCAGTCTCAGTGACTCAGGGTAAAGTCGGAAGTCTAGGAGCCTAAGACTCTAAGAAGCCCAAACTCAAACCCTCAGCCACCATCAGCCCCCATGCCCAGCTCTGGGAAGGCAGGGCCCGGTCGCGAGAAAAGTGCACAAAGCTTTCGAATACACTGGAAGTGCCGTACGCCGTACGCTATAGGAAGATGATGGGTGACAAGCCGACAAGCACAGCTGAGCACACGGCGGAGGGACTTTTGATGAGAGTAGCAACGTCAATGGGGACGGTGCCGCGCACTGGTACCTGTTTCACATGATTGTTAAAAAAAGCTCTAAAGACTGCTAAAGAGTTGATGGAACCGGCAACGAGGCACTGGACATAGCGTGTCCTTGGAGGGGTGAGGGTAGCCGTGCTGACAACTCCCGACGCTGACAACTCCCGCGCACCAGGATTCCGGAACTACGTCGCGGCCGAGCTGTAGGGATCGGACCTGCGGCACAATTGCGGTCAGAGCGGTCAGAACTCCATCATGTTCACAGCCCTCTCTCGTCCGAGTAGCTCCTGGTTGTTTCTGTTGGGTGTTTGTTTCAAACGTTTGTGTGGGGGGATTCTTGCGTGGTGGCCTTCTCTCCTGAAACCAAGATAGCAAAGAAAAAGAGAGGGAGAGAGAGAGAGAGAGCGAGCGAGAGAGAGTCAAGAAACATCGTTTTTGTGCCGCTTAGTGAAACTCTCCCCCGAACGTGCCTCTCTTCTCTGAGTCCCCCTTCTTGTTGTGTACTCTGGGTCTCGCGTGACTCGTCGGCGCCCCGCTTTTCTCTCTTTCTCTCTTTCTCTCTTTCTCTCTTTCTCTCTTTCTCTCTTTCTCTCTTTCTCTCTTTCTCTCTTTCTCTCTTTCTCTCTTTTCTCTCTTTTCTCTCTTTTCCCTCCCTTCTCTCTCTTCTCTCTCTTCTCTCTTTCCTCCCTCCCTCGTTTTCTTTTTTGGTCTCTGCGGCCATGCAGTGAGAGTTGTCTAGTGTTCTTCTTTTTGTTTTTCTTTTGTTTCCTGTGCTCTCCACTCACAGTCACACTGCACCACTGCACTCCGTCGGCCTCGCAGGAGCCTGCTGAGCCCAGCGCAAAACCTTCCGGCGCCTGGGCTCAGACCATTGGGGGACGGGGGGGTGAGTGGGGGGGGGGGGGGGGGGAGGACCATGACATCAAAACAAAAAAGATGCGGCTCTGTGCAGGGGTTGAATTGAGTCGGGGGGGGGGGTCCTCAGGTCCTATGCATTGAAAAACCTGGCTGAAGCGAACCACTGATCTCTAAAACAGCGAGAACAACCCCCCATAAGCCCCAAACTTCCGATAAACTTCTAGAAACCGGCAGCCAGATAACCGCCCGAGCAGTTGCACCATGCACCATTCAAGCTTCAAGCACCGAAGGCAAGGTTGCGGTTGAATAGCGTGAATAGCTGAAACCAAGCTGAACTTTACGGCGGCGCAGCTGTGTCTACTCAAGGAGCTTCACGGCCCAACGGCATTTTGACACGAAACTCTACACTAGATGATCTAGATGACACTAAACTTTACTAGGTCGCAGTAGCAGGAATCTCACGTCTCGCTCTGAACATCCGCGGATCTCCGTGCCTCCACGGTCACTTCCAAGCGCTCGCCCAAGGAGCCTCTGCAGGAGGCACTGCAGGATCCACACCCACTCAACTGTTGGCCGCCTAAACCTCCGCCCTTTTTCCACCCTTTCTCTCCCTTTCAGACCTTTCACTTTTTTCCATTCATGGCTTTGGTGGGGGGTCCACAAGGCCACCGCCGCCTTTAACAGAGCGGGCAAAGGGGCTGCAGCACTGCTGTAGGTGCTGGAACAAAAGGCGTGAACATGGGAGCCCGAAATTTGGCCCTAAACTGCCTGTCTCGAAGGGGATTGCAAACTCCACGCGCAGGGACACCAGAGAAGCGCCCTGGGGGAGCAAGAAGGACCTCAAGAGAAAAAACTAAGGCTTTGCGGCTTTGGGGTTTTGCGGCTTTGGGGCCTGTGGGGCCTTTGGAGCCTTGGGGCCTTCGGGCCTTGCGGCCTTGGGATGGTTCAGGGCAAAAATCAAAGCTTCAAAAGCTTGCTGACGGCTTTCAGATTTTGGATGGCTTTCAGATGGCTTACCGGGTTTCAGAACGATGGCTTGTCACGTCAGAAACAATTGCGGCAGCTCACTGGATGCTCCTAGACAACCGTTTGCAACATGTCGCACACCGAGCCGCTGCGTCAGGTACGCATCCCCGAGGGCACGAAAAGGGTAAAGAGTCCTTATTCAAGTGCCCAAGAAACAGGAGCCACGCAATGAGCCACTCAGAGAATCGCAGGGCATCACTCTGAGCACAGCGTTTCTTAGATGGGATCAGTGCGCAGTCCGAGTGCTCAGTCTCCCTTTGAGTGGGGCTCCCATTGAGAATCATTGAAAGCCCAGGAACGTATCCTGGAGCTTTGGCACGAGTGGGAAGCCTCTTCAAAGGGCGGGGGCGTCGCAGAGGTGTGTGGAGTCTACCTGGTCTAGCCCATGGTGTTTGCGATGCACTGCAAACCACTGTGTTCCAGTCCTGCTGCGTCCACACAGCGAAGCACTTAACTCTTTGACTCAGCTTTTGCTCGTGAGCGTGCAGTGCGGTGCGACGAATACGGTCAAGCACCGACAGCGGAAGCACGGCACAGCAGTTTGGCTGGTCCCTTAGATTGGGCTTTCGATGGCTTTGGGGTACGCAGGACAACCTCGGACAACGGCCCACTTTGCCAAACTCTCACTGTATCATGAACATACTGGGAACTCCCTGCCGTCCAGGCTTCGCCGTCTGGGGTGATTACAGTAGGGGAGCTCTAGGACTCCTGTGCACACGTTGCCACTTCGCCCCTTGACTGCCCCAAAGGCTTTGCTGAGAAGCCCTGAAGCGCAGCTCTGCACCGCAGCGCCAATGGTCCATTTCTCCCGCGCTCTGCTTCCCTGTTTCTGGCATCCCCGCTCTTAGCGCTCAGAGGGCCGCGATGCCAAGTGGAGCTCCACAGTGGAGCCCACTGCCAAGCGCCACTTGGCATCGCGGCCCTGGACACGGAAACAATATGAACGAGGTGCGGCTCCTTGCTCTGCGCGCGGTTCCCATGCTGCTCGCCATTCCAAAGGGACGCCTTTCAACCTGCGCCCGAATGAGGCTTGCCGTGGCTTGGTGAGGTGCGAAAGTGCGAGCGAGCCCAATTGCTCCGTTCTCAGAGCCAACGGTAACCAGCGAATCAGCGGCTCTTCGCAGCTCTTGGGCTGCCATTGATAACCCCGGAGAATTGTTGCAAGGCGCGGCCCATGTTTCTTGAATGTTGCGGAGAGGATGGGCCGAGATCTCTGTGCTCTTTATTGCTGTTTCGGCTATTTTGCGTCACATCATGTTACGTGTTCTATCTGACCTGACTCTCTGCCCCTGATTGCTTCTGGAGGAGCACCTTGGGAACTTTTGGGATGGCTGCGGATAGCTGTGGATAGCTTTGCTGTGCTGCCAAGGCTGCCTTAAGGCTTCGCCGTGCCTCCTGAGAATTCTTGACAAGCTCCAAAAAAATCCTTTGAGCTTGAATCTGATGTCTCAGTGCTGTGGCGACGCGTGCCTTGGCCATCCCCAACGTACAGCAGCTTCGTTGTGGCGACAGACTTTGCCCAGACCTGGAAGGCTCAGGATTTTTCAGTACGTTTCAGGATGATTCAGGGCTTCGGGGCCCGCTGCGCGATGCAACTCTATGCAACTCTGTAGTCTGCTTGCAACACCACAGCCTCGAGCTGCCAAATATTCTGTTCACCTGAGCTGCTTCGAGCAAGATGCCATAAGGCCACAACAAACCCCATGTCTGACGTGCTTTGGCCAACAAGCGAGATGTTCTGCAATGTCGGGTGCCAGGTTGACAAATCAAAACTTGGTGCGACAGGAGTCCCAAAACCCCTCGCCTCTCACCTCTCGCACCCTAAAGCGAGCAGGTTTTGGATGTTTTGAGGTCTTCAATGTAGCACGAGGCGAGAGAAATTTTTGAGTTGGTGCCTCAAGACACTTCCAAACGTGCTACTCGCAGTTAGTCGTCTGTTGTTGGAGCAGGTGACCGCACGGAAGTTCCAACAGTGTTGAAGGTGTAGATGTCTTGTCCAGCGGAACAAAGTAAAAGTTGTCTGGAAAAAGAACCCCGAAAGCGTTAGGGCACATGGCCCACTACACCACTACACACACTTTGAAGTAAGGACCAGATAACTGAAACACATTGGGTGGTGATTCGGCAAGGGGGAAAACGGCTGAGTCGTGAATTCTCTGGGGTGTGGAACATTACAGAATGTTTCGGAACGTGACGAGCTTGCAAGCACAAAAAGCGCTCGAAGGTCTCTTGGGCCTCCGGACTGGGTGGTTCCACGATGGGGCTCTGCGCGGTTACCGCGAAGACGTAGCTGCGCTGGCCTGCGCAAAAAGCATTCAGCGAATTGAAGTTTGAAACTTCTTAAGCAAAAACAACATACTCGACATTTATATAAAGCACTGATTGAAAAAACAGATCGTAGCATCTTGGGTTTTGCTTGTCGTCTCAGTTTCGAGGTTTTTGTTGGAAGACGTTGGGAGAGTTCTCTGAGCAGCTCAGCGCGCCTCGGAGCGCGCCCGGGAGTGAGACCCGGACCTCCGGCCCCGAGGCTCCCAAGGCCAGCGAGCAGCCTCGGCAATATGAGAGAGGCGATTTAGGGATAATTAAGCCTAATTAAGGTTATTTCGGGGGGAACCTCTCGGGCGGGGTGGTGTGGGGTGTTAGCAGTTTAGGGTAGGGGTAGGTTTTTGGGAGAGGTCGGGACGTCTTTCTCTTTGGAAAGGGGCGGGCTCTGCGAGATGTCAGAGCTTCGGGCCCCGGCCGGCAAATGGTGGGAGCGGAATGGCCAGCTGCGGCCATGGTGCTTCACCTACCATAAACTGCTGAAGGTCCGAAGGCTGCAGACTCAACGAGGTACAGGCCTAAACGGGCTTCGGGGGCTTTGCCCGGAGAAACGAACAGCCTGGAATCTGAGGGCTGCGAAAAATCCAAAGCGCAACAAAAGGACCCACCCCCCATTGCCAGCTGGATTCTGCGCCGCAGCCTCAAGCCCACCAGCATTGCCCAACATTGCACACTGCCTCGTACCCCCATCTCCCGGAACAGTCCAGGGTGACGAAAACTCCAAAACTCGAAGGCCATGGGGAGCTCACCCAAAAACAACACTCTTTGGGGCAATTCTGGCTGCCTTGGCCTTGTAAGCCTCCCTCCCGTGCCTTGGACTTCGGCCCAGGCCCTGGACAGTGCTGCAAGCAGCGCCGTAGGAAGTGCGGAGCGCCCCTCCTGTTTCTCAGTTCTCTGAGGCTCAAAACATCTCAGAACTTCACTTCGCTTCACTTCGCTTCACTTCACTTCGCTTCACGTCGCTTCCTTTGCCAACTCTTGCAGCCTTGCAGGGCCTTTGGGGGAGGAATGCCAAGGCCCCAAAGCAGCCTCGCACCGCGGCCGAAACAACAGCCGGCCTTTTGTGCTGCGTCGAAATGCTCACAGGTGCCGTTCTCCGGGAGGAGGAAGGAAACCGGTGCGCGGAGCCGCCTGGGATTTGCATTGGATGCAGAGAGATTCCTTTACTGGTTTTGGTTGGCCCTAATGTGGGGTTGGGCGATTCAGGGTGCAAGCAGGGCAAATGGAGGAACTAAAGACCCCCCCCCAGTCTCAGTTGCAATGAGCCGACGAAGATTCCGAAGATTCCGGCCAGAAAAATGACCCCAAAACACCCCCAAACTCCCAAGTGCTTCCCCGTCTTGACACTCATCCACCGAAAGCATCCTAATGCTAGCCGCAACGCAGCTCCCACGAGGCCCACAACGGCGTGTCGCTGCCGAACATCACGAGGACAGCAGCGGCCTCCCCGGACAGTGAGGGTGTCGGATGGTTCTGTGCTCTGTTTGTTCGTGCTCGCTCAGCAGCCGGATGGGCCTCGCCATGCTGAATCGAGACCCTGAACTTACCCTTGAACACGTCTTAAACCTGTACTTTACAGCAAGGGTGCAAAGGCCGGAGGGAATGCTGATGCGCAGAATGCGATCCCAGCCGCCCGGTCTCCGAGCGGTCGTGCCGGTTCTGTCCGGAGCGCTAGGAACCTCGACTCGGGATCATCTGGAATCGAATGCAAAATGGTGGCTGAGCATCTACGAGCGCAGAAGCATCAAGACGCTTCTCGAAGCCAATGGAATCACAATGCCAGCAATGCCATCAATGCCACGGCACGGCAGGCGCCCTGCCGCAAAGGCAAAACCAGGAGCAGAGCCTGCATCAAGCCTTGGCAAAAAAGTCAAGAGTGCAACCACAGCACCGACTCCTAGACCCGGAAAACTTTCGAATGCGCGGGAGCAAGTTCGACATGACATGGACTCACAATACCCAAGCAAGGCTGTGAGCAATTGCAAGCCGTTAGCAGGCTTAGCGCCATGTGCTGCAAGCTTGCTTGCCAAGGACTACTGGCCATACCGAAAACTTCCTAGGCAACAAAACGAGGACGGGGTACTGGTAGCAAAGCTTCGGGGTGTCTCATTCTCTCCGGATCACGGCTCTCCCGCGGCGAAGGTCTGTAGCTCGAAGGGCCGCGAGGCATTCGCCTGGCGAACAGGGACAAAAGGGAGATAGAGCGACACAGATCGTAAAGGAGTATGTCGAGAAAAAAACACACACACACACACACACACATTACAACAGAGAGAGAGAGAGAGATAGATAGATAGATAGATACATATATATATATATGTATACACATACATACATGCACGCATGCATGCATGCATACATGCATGTGTGTATGTGTGTATGTGTTGATATGTTGCACGTTTTGATTTTTGTATATCTATTTGTCAAATTCATCGATGTACCTACTTGTAAAGAATATAGGGATGATATGATATGACATGATATGCATGATGCATGTAATAAGCAGATGTACGCACCTTCCCACGCTGTAACTCGTCGGGGCCTCCTGGGGGTTCTCTGGGTTAGCCACGGCCACCCGGAAGTTGTAGGACACACCTTGGTCGACGGGAGAATGCTCCAATGATGTTTTTCGCATGCTCCCGTCCAAAACCCTCAAAGCCCCAAACCTTCAAATTCAATTCCTGCGGATGCCTCCAAGCCTGAAACCGGTGACTTGGGGATTCGGATTCTCTCCTAACTTTTGCTGCGCACGTTCGCAACCCATACAGACCGGCTTCGTCTGTTTGAACGTGTTGCTCTGTGGGCCCAACGTCTTTGGCAACGTGGTGTGAAACCCATATGTTAAATAGCAGCTAGCATCCCTTAAGCAAGTACATGCGACAGGCTGAAGGCACAAGGCGATAGTTCACAGCCTGGTACAAAGGCATCACTGCCAAGGCGATGAAGTACAAGCGAGGAAGGCAAGCATGGAGCTTCGACTGAACATCGTCCCTGAGCTGCTGCAAGGGCTTCCTGCCCGTGCCCTTCAGAAGCATGAGCAGCGCCAGCAGTGCTAGGACCGCAAAGACGTTGAAAGTCTTCAGTGAGGTTGTGGCTATATGTGGCTATCATGTTGCAATCAAGATAGACCGGCGCGATCGTGACGAAGGCATAACGCAAAGACGCAGAGCTCACCCAGAAGAGTTTTCACAGGTCAAATCGGAAACCTCCCAGCCAACTGCGCCGCGCTGTGAGCAATGAAGAATGTGCCCCAGGAAACTGCAACGCTGCGTGCGAAAGCGCCCGACATTTCTGCGACCTGTCTGGCCCTCTGCACGTGACGGGACATTAGCTTGGGGACCAAACGGACCTGCACCGACCATAGAAGCAGGGCAGCCGCGATCTTGGCTGTTCTGACACTGTTCTTTTCGCTACGAGTAAATCAGAATCTGGTACCACATAACGGGCAATAGGGCGCGTGACAAACGTTGGTCAGCATGCCAACGGAAGTTCGTCTGAAATCTGAAGCCGCAACCGACAGCATGGGGTTGGGGTACGAACCCTCCCACACAAGAGCATTTTTGTTTTCATTGTGTGGGGTGTTGTAATGGCATGGGTATCCTACGCGGGCCTACGCTGGAGCCAACGAGTTACATGAAGCATGCAGCATGCGCACACACAAGCAAGCAAACAGCAAACAAAAAAGGTGGGCGTCTCTTGTTGAGGTGGTAAGAGGTTCTTAGATTGCGCAATGCGGCGGCGCCTGCTTGCAGGCGGCTTGTGGCCAAGCGCAGCTCCCCCACCTGCCGAGCCAGCGCAGCGAAGGTGCTTTCGTTTCCGGGGGATGCCCAGTGCGGGAAAACAAAATACCGATAAGTAGTCTCTTTCCAAGGCCTATTCTCATAGTCCAAACAGCTCAGCAGTTGTCTCTCTATTCGCCCCCCCCCCCCTCCCCACATCTCCCCAATGCCCCAAATCAACAATCAGCCCATACCCTCTTTAAATCAAATCCCCCCCCCCCCCCGCCCTTCGGCCCCCCCCATCCCCCAAAAGAGGCCTGCGCGTCGCACGTGGCGGACAGCAGCGTCACAGGGTTCACAGAGTTCCCGTCCAAATCTGAGAGAAGGCCGTGAGCAGACTCAACGAGCAGCTGTTTTACTTGCGCCCCCCGAAAGGAGTTACTTCTCATACGGCTTCGAGAGCTCTGGGCAACTTCCCGCCCCCCCGGAAGGTGTCTCCTGACCATCTTTTGCCTCCGTCCGTTCTGGAGCAGGAATTCAAGGACCTTCCCAAACCTGAGAAATTCTTGGATTCTTGGAAGTCCGAAGCCGGCCCCTTGCCAATGCAACCTTGCGGCACACGGAGCAGCGGACCTGGTCTCTTTGGTGGGGGTGACTACCGTGGCTAGCATCGCCCCCACAGGTGTTTACGCGACGCTCGCCTCACACCTCGCCGCCCCACCAGTCTCCCGTGACCGGCCCACGCACCCGTAAATTCTCATATCGGTCCACGCACCGCACAGTCTCATATGTCTTGGCTGGTTTCGTTTATTTCTCTCAATCGCGTGTATAGCTCTTTGGATCTAGATCGTGGTCTCTGTGAGCACATGTTTGTGCATCTTTCTCTCTCAATATATACCCTTGTAGGGGTGCGTATGGCCTCGAATCGTATCATTCCCATCAAGTACTGACTAAATGACTCAGTAACTCTCTCCTAAAACTTACGATTGATACAATGGATATGAAACAAATCGCGCGATCTGGGCTCGTGACCATAGTCCTACTGGAGTTCCTGAAGTACAAACTACACTTGGGACTAAACTAACTCTAACCTAGCTCCGCTAGCGTTCGTGATCGCCATGGCTTTGAAAAGGCGGCACTGAACTGGCGTCGTGGATTTGGGTGACGCGTTGATACGGAATCTTCCTTCGCGCCATGCCATTGATGCTGCTGACGTCGTCGCGTCTTCACGTCTTCGCTCAGAAACTCACGTCTTCGCCCCAAACTTACGCACCTCTACGGACATAAATGAACATGTAGGATTCAGCTCAGCTCTTTCTCATTCAATGGCCAACGACCCCAACTGTCTCAGTCTCCCTGCATCATTGCAAGACCAACAACCCAGCAGCCTCTGAAGATCTCTGAACTCGGCTAGGTGACCAAGGGCGCCCCCGTCCGTGTGACAGTCGTGCTCGTGGCAGTGGTAGTGGTTTCGTTAACGTTCTCTTCCAGCTCCATGGGGCTGCCTCTTGGTACAGCTATCGGAACGCTGCAGTTTGGGGCATATGGAGAAATGTCAGGCCATAGGATTGTTACTGGAGAGGCTTTGCGAAGCCTTTGTGAGGCTTTGCGAGGCCTCTGTGACTGCAGGGCTCTGGGAGGGGCATGCCGGGCATGCTTTTTGTGATTCTAGCAGACCTCAACACTTTGGGCGCAGACTTCAACACTTTGCTTTTCGCGCTTCTATCTGTTCAGCCTGGCGTGGCGAAGTGGCGCACCGGGGGGAACGCAAAGCCTGGCGCCAGGCGGAGGACCACTTCACCACCTGCCCGCAAACAGAGCTTTGGGCTCACGGACTATGACTATGTGTTTATCAGAAGGTTGGCCATTTCTCAACAGCTATTCATCCAGAGCGGGTCTCGGAATGCGTCTAGTTGGGGGGCCGTCTGTGTCCGAGGCAACAAAAAGCTTACTATGAACGAGATGCGCTGCGCCTTCCGGCAGGGCCACGCTCAGCTGGAACTGGACTGTGAGGTTGCTTTCTTCCACACGGCCTCCGGCACTCTCCGAACCTCTCCAACCCAAAAACAGAACCTTCTCCAGCTCCGAGGGTTGATATTGAAAGAGGGGCATTTTCAAAAAGCATCAATCGGGTGCAACAAGGAGTTTTTGGGGATGAGTTCGACTCAACTCGACTCCGTTGACCTGTTGTGGCTCTGATCTAACAGAGCTTCCAGCCGCAAATGCCTGGGGATGACAGGAGACGGCTCGATGGCTCCACGGACAACGCCAGATCCTGAGCGTTTTGACTTGACAGGTGGCCCTGTGGGTCTCTGTGCATTGTGAACAGTCAACGCCATGTGCCCTGTCATGTTTGCTCGCCGCATGAGTGCATCCCAGTAGCCCCGATGAGTTCATAGGAGTTAAGGTCCCCACGTTGGGCCACCTGGGATTGGAGCAACGAGAGCATGTTAAAAGGATGACTGGACTCTCCAAAACCACAGCAGAACAGGTTGCGTTACGTTGCAGCCCAGTGGCTGTGCTCCACCGGTTGTCCAGCAGGCTCAACACCTCTGTCATCATCACACAATCCCTTTGCTGATCGCCCCGCTGTGAGTGGGCCGAATCCTCACAATGCCTAGGTTTTTTTGATACGGAAGTCCAGAAATCACTCCAAAAGAACGAACCGAGCAACGCCGGAATTCCTAACTCCCGACAATGAGTTCTGCTTTTCCTGCGGGTGGCCCAAATATTGACGCCATGGGTGGGCTGCAGAAGGGGATGTTGCACCGCCACGCGGAATCTGGGCAGCTGAGAAATTCAATGAAACCGACATTCAGATGCAGCAAAAGCCGGACCCTAAACCCAGCCTCAAGGGCCTTAAAAGGGCCTTAAGCAGCTCAAGCAGCTCAAGCAGCTTAAGCAGCTTAAGCAGCTTAAGCTGCCTCAGATCAGCTCAGCCGAGTTAAGCCCAGGTGCAGGTAGCGGAAGCGGAAGTCCACCAGGGGCTTCCCGAGTCCCAGCAGCGCCGACCTCCGGGGACAGGACTCCACAAAAAACCGAACTTCCCCGTCTGCTGCCTTCCTTCCTCGGCTTCTGCCTTTTCTGGGGCACGCTCATTTCCAGGAGATTGTTTGACTATCGGGGCAAAAGATGCAGAACGCCAAGGCTCGGAAAGGTTTCGGACTCCGCCGCTGGCATATCGCTCGCAGTGAGCAGCTGTTGCTCCGACGTCCTGGCGGATTCAGGCTTGAAGTATTTCACTAGGGCCACCCATCAAACATTCTAAGTGTGCTTGGAAATTCTTCGGAGCCTCTGGGTCGCGGTGCACCAGCCCACTGGCAGCACGCGCCCCCCGGAGAAGGCAGCCTCTGGGGCAACCGGCCTGAGAGATGCCCCCCAAATCTCCAAAGGGCGCTGAAGAGGGGATTCCAGAAACATAAGCCAGGCAACCACCCCAAGTCCTGGAAAAAGGATATGAATCGTATGGATCTCCTGGAAACGTGCATAGGAGACCACCTCAAAAGATTCTCAAGGGCCGATCCCAGCAACAGTGGCAGCAGCGCTGCACTGCTGTCTGGGCTGCAGTCTTGGCTGGCGGGGAAGTGAAAGCCTCTCCGAACGTTTTGTTGCAAGACTGTCCGCAAGTCACACACACACACACACACACACACACACACGCGCACACGCACGCACGCACGCACGCACGCACGCACGCACGCACGCACGCACGCACGCACGCACGCACGCACGCACGCACGCACGCACGCACGCACGCACGCACGCACGCACGCACGCACGCACGCACGCACGCACGCACGCACGCACGCACGCACGCACGCACGCACGCACGCACGCACGCACGCACGCACGCACGCACGCACGCACGCACGCACGCACGCACGCACGCACGCACGCACGCACGCACGCACGCACGCACGCACGCACGCACGCACGCACGCACGCACGCACGCACGCACGCACGCACGCACGCACGCACGCACGCACGCACGCACGCACGCACGCACGCACGCACGCACGCACGCACGCACGCACGCACGCACGCACGCACGCACGCACGCACGCACGCACGCACGCACGCACGCACGCACGCACGCACGCACGCACGCACGCACGCACGCACGCACGCACGCACGCACGCACGCACGCACGCACGCAGCACACGCAGCACACGCAGCACACGCAGCACACGCAGCACACGCAGCACACGCAACGCGACGCGCACGCGCACGCGCACGCGCACGCGCACGCGCACGCGCACGCGCACGCGCGCGCACACGCACACGCACACGCACACGCACACGCACACGCACACGCACACGCACACACCTACATCTCGTGTCTTATGAGCATTTCTTGTACTTCCACAACACACCGCCTTCACTCATGGTGTGTTTCGCTCAACGCAGCAGCCGGACATGGTCCTTCCATTGAAACAAAACGCGATCCATGCACCAGCCTTCAAACCTGGCCACGAACACGGATGGGGACACGCGTCACGTACGCGGCGAACATAACCAACGCGACGCATGACGCGAGTTCCGAATGATGTCTCCTGATGCGTGACACGCATGAACACTCGCGATCGCTCGCGCGTATGCTCGAACGCTTCAGTATTGAACGCTTGCGAACACAAAGCACGCGATGTCGGGACCTGGAACCCCAACTCGCAAAACGGGAACCCTTGTGCTACGCATTCGAAGACAAAAGCAGCTTCTTTTGGGCTCTTTCAGGTGCCTTCAGGTGCTGTGTTGCTGTTTTGTGAAAAGCGCCTTCGGGCGCGGTGAGCAGCAGCCTCACGGCTGCCGTGGCCGTTGTCTCAGCAGCTTTAAAGGCGAAGGCAACGATGTAGAGCGCGCCCAGCCTCCCCAGATCTCAGACGTACTCAGAACACCTCCACGATCCACGATACACTAAAGAATTTGTCATGGAAAATGGTTTCGCAAGACCCTCAGTCTATCTTGGTCATCCAGTACACCACGGGTCTGCCAGAAGGGAGTTCGTGTCTCCGAAGCCCTTCGAGGCGCCGCGGCGCTACCTCCCAAGCTGCCAATCGAAGAAGCGAAGCGCCTCCGAGTCTCCGCGGCCGTACCCGCTGAGGTGAAAGCGAAGATCTGAGGAGAGCTGCGCATAGTCTTATCAACTGTTAACGAGTCCTTCGGTGTCCTTCATGTTTCGGTTCTGCTCTTTTTTCTAGAGGCCGAAGTAGGAGCGCGCGCTGCTCTAAAAAATCCCATCAGTCCCATCAAAGCACAGAACGCAGCGCCTCCAGCCGGGGCACCGCGGTCAGCACGGAGGCTGTAGAGGTGCCAGTAAGGTATCGCGAGACCTGCTCTTAGCAAACGGCATACAAAAGCTCAGAATCGTTTAGCATAGCTTAGAATGGCTTGGAATTGCCAAGAATGGCTTGGAATGGCTTGGAATGGCTTGGGGTTGCGAAAGTTCGGATACCTTTTGCAGTCCCATTCGGGAGCAGATGCTTGGCGTTTGTGGAGTCGCGGCTTGGCTTGGATGAGTTTGGAAAGCTTAGCAGTTTCCATGTTTGACCTGACAACCTAAACCGCCTGAACCTGTCAAAACCGAAAGGGACTCCGGCAAGTGTGAGGTGGCCGCTCGCACGTGAGAGCATTTCACTTAGAACAAACCTCTAATTGTTTGACTTCATGCCTCCTTGCCGCGCGCTGTGACGGCGCGTGCGGACCAACTGGATGCGCTGGCTAGCCGCCTGCGGAGGAAGACCGTGGGAGAAAGCGCAGCATTGAAAACCAAACCAAAGTCACCCGCCTGCCGAGCCCTGCTGGCAGCAGCACCGAATATACCACAAAATGATACCAGACGTCTGCCAGCAGGTAGGCACCTTCGTACTTGGGGCGTAGGATGCTTTAGGGCGTAGTCAGTATTCAGAGGGTACTTCGGTTTACGCGGGTTTATCTTAGTGGCTTTTCGTCGGGCTGAAGCTGCCGCTAGAAAACCATTCGGGAGGCAGATGGAGGCGATGCCGTCGGAGATTGCGCAGCTGCAGCCGGCAGGAAGGTTCTGGCCGGCCTGACTCCAACTTGAGCTGCACACATGCACTAGAGTCACGAAGGGAGAACTCCCGAGCTAGGGGACTGTTCCAAAAGAAGAGTTTTCGCGGTTTTTGACAGGGGTTTTGGGGCGGTATTTCGGTGTGAGCCCGCCTCGGATGGCGCGATCCCGTTTTCTGCACCGCAGGTCGAGGTAAAAGCATATCCCTCGCCGGCAACCTAGGGGAGAGCCAGCAGGGCATATTGGCGACCTATACCCCCCCCCCGCTGTTACACCTCGTAGGTGCTCAAGTAGACAGAATTATGGCATTTTGGGCGGTTCGGGGCTTGGGGGCATGGTTTTCCAAGCTGTGTCTAGAAAACAGATGCTAACCCAGATGCTAACCTACTTCGCTTAGTCATGTGACTGTTGTTGTCTGTGGTTCTTCCACCCAGGACATCACAGAACAAACAACAACGAAAGATGGCAAAACTACCAAGAAGAGAAAAAGACATAATCAACCAACAGCGCCAAACCGACAGAGCAAACAACCCCAAAAATTTGAAGAATAGAAAAAGTAATATCACAATCATGCAAAAGATGTTGCCGTTGCTTGTCCAGTATGTAATCACGAGTTTAAGAAATACAAGCAATCACAACACGACAAATCAAAGTTCCACCAGGACAGCTTGGCAAGAAAGATAAATCCTGACGAGGAAGTGCTACCCGAAACTGATGAAATACAGGTAGTTCATGGTAAGAAAACTTTCTGTCGCTATGCTTGTAAGCACTCCCTGTCGTGTTCCTGTTTTCTTCGCGGGGAAATTTCCTTCTTCATTGGCTCTTTCTCGGCTATTCATATGATTTTGGCGGCCCTTCTTTCCACATATCGCACAAGTTTTGAACTGACTGGCGTCTTTGGCTTCTTTTACATTCTTACATTTCATGCAGCTCTGTGTCTCAATATCCATGCTCTAATGTACATCGTCTTTGTGTTTCTTTTAAATCGCCGCTTTTTCGCTTTGAAATACAGGTTCTTGTCTGCATCATATACAAAGTTGTAATATCTCACTGTTTCTTCCTTGGGTTGCTCCATTCAATTTCTTAATCTATGAGCTCCGGTGATGGATTTCCCTTGGGGTCGTACTAAGTTTCGAACTCTGTCTGTCACACTGCACTCAAATCTCGCAGTTCTTCGTGTTTTCTTTCGATTTCTTCTGAAGCGTCGCACGTATGCGCAAAACTAGACTAAAATCTTTACAAGTCCTACCGCTTTTGAACTATCATCCTAGGGGTCTTCTCTGCAGTACTTACAGGTTGTTGATGGAGCTTGAGCACCAGCAACAAACATTGAATGCTCAAAGTCAGTCTGCGTATCACAAAACCCACATCAGTCTTTGCAACGTTTCATTATTCAAAGGTCTTGACAAGGTCCACAGCAAAACTATCCTCAAAAAGGAGATTCTTTTCAGTTTTTTGGTCGTGAAAGTGGTGGTTTTCAATTTCTCGCTGGGGAGGGCAACTACTGCCTCGTCCTGCCCTTCAACGTGGAGCGCCCACCTCCCTTTAGCTTGCAGCCTGCAAGGTTGGCATAGAGGAGTCTATGCCAACCTGGCAGGCAAAGAATTGAGGGAAGGCTCAGACTAGCAACAGAGCAGACAAAACTCAACACTGCAAGTGGCAAGAAAACTTCATGCACACGTGTCATCGTGAGTGTCTTCTCCTGCATCGGACGGTTTCAGAGGGAGCGTGTTCCCATTTTTTCGGGGAGCGTGTTCCTATATTTCGGGGAACGAGCTCGCACATTTAGGGGAAGCGGGAAGCACGTTCACAGTTTGTGGGGAGTGCATTCACATTTTCCAAGAGAGAGTTCAAATTCTTCGGGCAGCAGGTTCCTATTTTTCGGGAAGCGTCTTGAAGAATTGCAACACCTTGAGATTCCTGAGTATTTGATACCATCTCTTCCATGATGAAAGAAATGCTATCATCTACTGCAAGCCCCGAACCATTCAAAATACCAAAATAACTATCTACTTGGGCACGCATATTGGAAAGATGGATACCCCAATTTGCTCTTTAATTGTACGTGTAAAGTGTAAAAGCGTAAGGGAGTTTAGGTCCAGGTGACGACATCATCGTCGCAATTAGCGTGCCCTGCCCTACCTGATACACCGCGATACATCACCAAGTCTCTGAAACCTCCTTCGAAGGCCGCCTTCATCCCAAGGATGCACAAGTGGCCAGACGTCGCCAAGCAGCCAATTCGATGCAAGCCAGCGAGTTGCCCTTGCAGTGACAATACAAATCTCCCCCCAACAAGTGCCACAGCAAAATAAACAAAGTATAAAAACAGTTCGGATTCAGGCGAGAGCCTTTGCAGAGTGTCGAATGTCGCAAACTCCTCCCCTCCAAACACCTCCAGCGACCTTCAACCCCCAACGAGGCCGTGGATCCCACCTCTTTGGGCGAAGACAGGAGCTGGTTCAGCTTCAATGCCTCCAGGGGCGGATTCTAGGCGTCAGGTCCCCTATAGGACCCTCAAAATACTTCGCTCGCGCCGTCTGCAACGGCGCCGCGCTGCCCGGAGATGCCGCCGGAACGCGAAGTGACAGGGCCTCATATACACTTTTGTTGACTTCTTTTGCATGCACATGTATGTTTGTAGTTTTTCTCCCCCCGCCCCCATGATCTACCGCGACAGGTCTGGGAGAGGTTCCGGACCTCGTTCGTTGTTTGTGAGTACAAATAGGGCCAAAAGAAATGCTCCTCTAAAGGCCACCCCCTGAAAGCTTATCTTTTGAGACTTTGGGCTTCGTTCGTAGTGCAGGTCTCATCTGGGCTTACGTCGAGCTTATTTCTGATTGGAAGATCATATTAAAAAAGGCTACACCCTACAAAATTGTCATCTGGGCTTCGTCCACATCCAAGTCTAGCTAGAACTTTATATGAGGCAACACCCTAAGACGTCATCTTTTGGGTGTCGAACGAATAAGGCCACGGCCACCCGAAGAAACCCTCCTCTGAGAAGTCCAGTCTTAAAAAGGCCCCACCTTACGAAATCCTCTTCTGTGGCATGTTCGTAAACATTTAAGGCCAGACCCGCCCTAAATCCTCTTTGGGGGCCTCTTCATTACACAGCATTCAATCGTGTCTTAGAAAGCCACACCCTAAGAGAGCCTCATCTGGGCTTCATTCCTAATTCAACTCCCAATTCAAAACATGAAAACATGAAACTAGGGGAGGCCACACACCCCAAGACGTCCTCTTCTGCATTCTTCTGCATTCTTTAAGGCCCCCGGCCAGGTCCTGGAGAGGCCAAGGCTGCGACTCGGCGCCGCCCAGGGCAGCTTCGAAGGCCTCCGTAGGGGCATATGATGGCATATGTTTCCTCTAGTCTCTCTTGAGAAGGGAACTCCTTTCAAAAGGGTGCATTTTTTTGGGCATGCTTCTTTTCGGAGTTCGGAGGTGAGGGGACAGGATAGCCAGGGCTGGCGGCATCGTCAAAGGGCGACCGCGGCGACCGTCCGCTTTTTCAACACGAGGAACTCTTTTGCCGGTTGCCGGCCTGCACGCTGAAGTACCACCGCGTTGCCTGTGGGCACCGCTGCACAGCCCTCATGATGAAGATCCGAATCACTTACCCCGAATGCGAGATCAGGGCCCTTATCAGCAGAATCATGATGAGCATGAACATGTTGGGTCCCCTCGCCATGTTCGGGGAGCGTGGATTTGAAGGCTTGGGGCATGATCGATGACCCTCACGTGGAGATCCTCACTTCTGCCCATGATCACACCAAACACAGCCAGAAAATTTCAAACACGTGTGCGAAGCCACACTTACTGCATGTGGCCGGCCCGCACTGTGTTGGCTGACCAGTGGCTAGAAAGCTTGTTGTATGCTGGCCCTTCCACCTCCTCCGTGGCGGTGGCTGCAAGCTCGGTGGGAAGGTTCACGGCCACCGTGAAGCCTTAACTTTGATAACCCTTCCACTTTCGAGGTTTCTGCTCTTATCTGTTTCTGGGCTGATTGTTGACGCTATGCTGCTGCGGAGTTTGGGATGGGGATTGGGATTGATTAGGAAGAAGGATTGAGGAAGAACAGCTCCGTGCACGGTTTACATCCCCTGCACAGGAGGATGCTCAGGAATTCACCCGCGGAAAAGACGAGGACGCTTCTTTGTCAGAGCGATGCTGTTCGGCAGGTGTAGCAGTATACGGAGAGCATCAGAAGTTCTGCGGCAGCAGGTGCCGCAAAAAAGAATCGCAAGCACCTACCCGCTGTTGCTGGGCTTCACGGACATCCAGCTCGAAAGCCTTGCCTGCCTCAGCGTCTTGGGTCTTCGACGGGCACGGAATCAGCTGGTTCAGAACTGAGCAGGGGCGTTTGCATGGCATCAGTGCTCCTGATACTAGTCTTGCACACCAATAAGCACTGAATAAGGAGAACTCCACCAAATGCCGCGCACACAGCAAGTCCAACCATCATGTTCTGCGACCATAACTCTCTTCCTCCACCTTCTTCCCAAGCCAGAAGGTCAAAAGGGCTAGACAGCTCCTCGCAGCTGCTGCACCAGCACCATCTGCCACACCACGGGGTTAGTTTGCCCTGGCACCCTGTGCAGCTCCACTTGCCATAGAGGGAGCCAACATCGCCCTGGCACTTGTTGCATGTACAGGACTCGCTGCAAAACGGGGTGATCACTCCTCGACAGTCTTCACAGTACTGGCATGCTGCCGTACTGAGCAGGCAAACCCACACGATAGTCTTCATGGACACGACATTTAACTGTTTACCTGCACTGCAAGCTCCACCAGAGCTCTTGACGATAACCAGCTGCGCAGCATCGCAACAAAACTCCACAGTCTAATGCCAGCTGCGTGGCATCGCCACAAAACTCCAACGTCTAATGAGAAAGTCACACTCGAAAATTCCAGTCTCCACAACCAACCACACCGCATTTCGGGGTCTTCGGAATGTGACAAAGTGCTTCGTGATGCTAAACCTATAAAGGAGTTCATTAGAGTCATTAGAGTTCATTCGAGTTCGGGGTGAATTCCCTATGGTGGCTGCTAGCGGTCAGAGGCACGGAAGCAAGGAGGCATCCAAGGAGCTGTAGTTCACATCGGCCTCCAGCACCTCCGTGTGGCAAGAGCATTTCACTGGGCCGAGGGCACAGGATACAATATGCTTCGCCGGTTCCCAACTCTTACGGCGACGTGCTAAGAGAAGCCACCCTGGCCGCCGGAAGCTGCAGCACGAGCCGTTCTTGTATGTCGCTTCCTGGCCACAGCATCGACAGTCTTCAGCCACTGCAGAACTTGCCCGAACAATTCAACACAAACGCTAAATAATGTTGAGGTCTTGTCCTCCCGCAGGGTCGACCAGCAACCCGAGTTCAAGACCTCTTGCTTATGTAGTTTCCGACATATTCCGGCCTTGTGCAGCAACGCAACTGGCATTCTGAATGGGCAATACCTGGCAGCTTTCGTAGGTTTTGGGTTGGGCATAGGAATCGCATCCCGGGTACGAAGACTTGGTCTGCAGACTCAGCCCGTAGCTTGAAAACTTAAGGTCCGCTGCACTTTGAGCAGCTCTTGAGCAATCCCGCCCGCAGCCCCTGTAGCTCTCCCCCCCCACTGTCAACCCTCTTCGAAGCCTCCTCGCCCAGGGCGAGCAACGCCTGGGGTGCCTCCAGGCCTCGGCCGCAACAGAGGCTCCAACTTCTGAGGAAGGGGGTCTCCACTTCTGTGAAAGAGAGCAGGAGAAAACAGAAAACAAACAAAAAAAGATGAACATTTGGCAAAAGACCTTTGCCAAAAGAGAATGAACGATGAAGAAAAAACATAAATTATTTTACTTCGAACATCCTCTCTTGGTAGAGATACTCTGGGGTCTGGGGTTGGGCACTCCAGGGAGACTCTGGGGCTGGGCACTCCGGCACTCCGGGGACACTCCGGGGTTGCTGCGCACTCCGGGAACACTCTAAGGTTGGGCGGGCACTCAGGGAGACGGGCACTCCGGGGACAATCTGGGGTTGGGGGACACTCTAGATTGGGCACTCCAGGGACACTCTAGAGTTGGGCAGGGACACTTCGGGGGTGGGCACTCCAGGGATGAGCGAGGAGTTGACCGGGCGAGGAGAAGAGCTGAGGCCAAAATCTAACAACCCCACGCCGAGGGTGGGGAACAAGAGAGAAGAAACGAAAAAAAAGAGGAAACAATTCTAGACAAAAAAACAGTGAGAGATAACAATATTTCTGGCTTACCAGAAAAATGACACCTACACCCCTTCAAGGGTCGGGTGCGGTCATGTCCTCCACCTCACCTTTCTGATCCCTAGGTCCTTCCAGCCCCAACCCAGTGACCCATGCCGCCAGCGTGCTGCAGTTGAAGCTGTATCCAAGGGGAGCCTCAAAGTTGAATCCAAGCACATGGGCAGCGCTTCTCGAGCAATAGTTTGTGCAGCCGACCTGCCATAACCTGACCTGCCATGACCTGCCATGACCTGCCATGACCTGCCATGACCTGCCATGACCTGCCATGACCTGCCACCAATCCTGGCTTACCCACCATGATATTGGCACTTCTATTGTGGAAATCTGTGTGTGTGTGTGTGCAATCGGATTTGTTCGGTATCTTTCTTAGCTTTTGGATTGCTCGGATGGTTCATGCGATGCTGATGCGAATCAAAGAAACTACAGGTTGCTGCATTCTGGGCCATGATCCTGTGAAGCTTTGCGCCGGGGAGCATAGAGCCGCAGGACGTTGGAGATGGTTCCCGACAAATCCTCGCCGCTTTCATGATATCCGTGCCAGCTTTTGTTTGGAGGACGGGGGGTCGTGAGGGAATTCCCGCTGTGCTCTGCCTCCTCAGGCTTTAGCTGAGAATTTGCAGAGCTTTGGAACCTTGCAGGCCTAAGTCGGGATGATTGCTGAAATGCGGCTCACACAAGCTCGAAGCGGTGCTGTGTCCGTTTTTAGAAAAAAACCAGGCTTTAAACTCGCTGTAAATGCTGGGTGCGGGCTGGGCGCCTCAGGGAGCCGGAACGTGAGCGCCAAGAGCGATGGGGAGCCTGCGCAAAAGCGAATCGAATCCAATCGGTGCGGTGACGGCCCTCTTCTTAGCAGCCGAGAGCCTCGTCGCGCCAAAAGACAGCGAGAGAGAGAGAGAGACAGAGAAAGAACACTCAACTTTCATTCGTTGCATCACTGCCCAACCCACTACCCAGTGGATGCAAAACAGAAGGTAGACAAAACGCATTTAACAGTCAAAAATCCAAAAACTGGCCTGGTGGGAGAGGGGCCAGTGGTAGGGAAACGAAATCCTGGCATAGCTTCTGTGGTGGGTCCGACGCTTAGCGGCTGAGCGCGTGGTCAGTAAATAGAATTAAACCTGGTTGTTTAGTGATTCAGGGGCCTTTGATGCAGGACTGGTTTCGGGCAGCACGCTAGCAGGTACTAAGATGCCCCCTGAGAGTGTCATGTACAGAGAGCGATGGCCCATGCCCGACGGTCAACCAGCCAAGGCACCAAGCCAACATCAAGGGCCACAGGCCACACTGGATACCTCGGCCACGCACAAGCCGGTTAAGCCGGTTCAACATCGCGCGCGACGGTCGGCTGGCACGTAACAATGGAACATATGTGCTCGCAAGGGAGGAATCAAGGCCTGTGTCCATCCCAGAAGTCAGAGACACTGGGCGCGTTTCACAACGCTACACATCACAACAAGTCTCTTTTTTGCAATAAGGAAGCAGGTGATTCTTTGGATTTAGAGCAGCAGACGAGTTTCTGCTTTCGGTAGGTCCGCATTTCTGCCTTCATGTTGCCCTGCGACCAAGTCCCCACACCGAAGGTCTGTTGCACTGCTACTACTGCACTTCGTACTAGGGTTCTTTCTGGCCTCAAGGCAGAAACGCGCTTGAAGTCCCCCTCAGCCCTCTTCCCCTGAACCCTCCACGCAGAAACACATGCACCGAGATTACACCTCCTCGATTAGCGCCACGGCACCCTGGGAGGCGTTCCGTGAAGGCCAGGATCCTGCCGGCGGCATCGTCGAAGCCTTAAGGGAGCAGAGTACGAGATGGCCACATGCATATTGGAAAAAGAATGTCACCGGCTCCTTTGCTCCCTGCAACCGTTCCGAAGGACAAAAACATCGCCGGAAGGACGGACACAACAAGAAGACACACTGAACCCCGAACTTTCCCCGGCTTACCCAACGTTGGGCGTGGCGCTTAGCCACCACAACGCCTCTGTCACCCCTGCCGGCCGCAGCAGCACCTGCGTTGGGGGCCAGGGAGCTTCCTACTCCGAACTTTTCTCTCTATACGATGAGCCGTCAAAAGCAAACACAAAAAACACAACAACTCAGGCTTGCCACTTGACCCGTGCTTGTAACAGGCATTTGAAGGCCTCTTGCTGATCTTCGTCTGGCCGCCAAGAGCCTGTCCAAGCGCTTTGGTTTCTACAAGCCTTGCACACGGCATCCCCTCCCCACTCCAAGCCCAGCCCACGGAATCGTCCAAACAGCGGTCCCCAAAGTCCGGAACAGTTCTCAGTCGCAGAGAAACGGTTCTCTCCTGAGTGCCTGGTAGATGCTGCACGTCGATTTGCAGAAGGTACGTCTGCGATTCGCTGAACTTTGACTCCTCCCCGGGCCGGTCTCAGGTCTCAGGATCTGACTTAGGATCTGACTCCGGTCTCAGGCTTTTGCATCACAGGGACGGGTTGCCTCGTCTTGCATGTAAGAAGTACGCAGGACACCCCAAGAAGGCCCTAGGGCCTGAACTCCCAAAGATCCTACAGTCCTACAGCCCCTTTGCCAGCCGTCCTCCCGCAAGGAGATCTGCAGGCTGCTGTTGTGGGTGCTGCACTGGGGCAGGGCCAGCAAAGGGATCAGAAGCAGGTTCTGGCAGAAGAAGCCTTGCAAAATCACTGAAGAACTTGAAACTCAGCAAGGGCAGAGCTTTCTCCATCATGCATGGCATGGCATGCATACTGTCCGTGCATGGTGGGACTTCCAGGCCCTTCAGGGAGCCCTCAATCCTGCCGCTCTCGGTTTCCTCATTCTGAAACAGTCCTCTCCCGACTGCCAAGCAGCGTATGCTTTCCGGGCCACGCAGTGAGACCGTTGCGGTCGAGGTTGTGAAAGGCCTTCGGAAAAGAAAAACGTCAAAGCCAATTTCGCTATGTGGCCTGCTACAGCTTCTGCGATGCACGGGCTCCTTTAGCATCTTGAGTTTCGATTATGAACTCTGAAGCTGTAACAAAGAAACACCCCCAAGAATGCCAGAGACAAAAACTTGGCCTGCGAAGTGGATCCACACGCGAACTTCCAACGGACTCCGCCACCCCAGTATCCTTTCCCACTCCTTCCCCGCCCCCCCGCCCCGTTGTGGGAGGGCGCAAGAGCACGCCTGAATCGCAGCTCGAGGAGGGCCGGGCCCTCCGCCAACGGTGAAGCCGAAAGGTGAGGGAAGTGCTCCCAGGCTGTGGGGAGTGCGGTCCTCGCGCTTTTTGCAGGAAGCTTGAAGGCTTGGGCTTGGAAAATGTCTGCAGCTTACGGCTCAGAGTCCCAGAGCGTACACTGAACGCAGCGCACCGCGTTCTACTAATCGCATCCCCCCTCCAAATTCAGAACCAAAAGCACGCGACAGTTCAACACTTTGTGAAGAGCTGGCACATGGCACTGCGGTGGGAACACGACTTCGACCACGAAATGTGCGCAGGACTCTGGCGAGAGCGTGGTGGGGCACATGACGAAAAAAATTCGATGCGAACAAAGGAAAGGGGAGTCACAGGCGCTACAGGCCCTTCTTCTGAACCTGAAAAACTGTCGCTGAAAGGCCCCACGCGATCACCCAATTCCGAGCCCTTTCGAGCCCTTTCGAGCCCTTTCGAACTCTTTCGAACCCTTTCGGTCCCGTAGAGGGACTCGATGGATTCGAGGGACTCGAGGAAACGGGCCGGCGCCTCCGCTGAATCGTCGAACTTTAGGGGTTCCGCTCTGAGCACATGCCTCCTACCCCATTTGTCCAGTCATTTGAGGGTTCAAGGGGCTCGAGGATGCGATTTACACAGATCCCCCACTTGGGGTTTGGGGGCTTCTCCCCACATTAAGGCTTGAATTTAAGAGTGGCTTCTGGTCAACTTTGTGTCATCCGGAAAAACCTAGCACACTGGCGCAGCCCGATTATTCGTGAATGGCTGAGCATCTCGGCCAGTCTTCTTTCGGCGGCCCGTTCTTGCCATTGAGTCTTGAAGAGTCTTGAAGAGGAGTCTTGGATCTTTGAGTTTTTCACTTTGTATTTTCCTACCCCAGTGGGGTTGTCAGGTCTTAGCATGCAGCCGTGAACAACAATCACCGTCAACAGCGCTCTTCTACAACTCAGCGCGATAGGAGGACATGACAGAAGATAGGACAGAAACGAGGACAGATATGGACAGATATGAGGAGGAAATCGACTTTCGGGATCCTTTGCCGGAGTCTGTGTGCCATCACCCCCCCACCCCACCCCCCCCCCCCCCCCCCCCCCCTCAATGCGCTATCCTGCTCGGTTTGGCCCTGAATCTAAAATCTAAAAGAAGTGGGTTGAGCTTGTTGTCTTGTGACGCAAGACAAGGCGAATCTGCTTTTCCTCGTTGGAACTTCTAGTCGTAGTAGAATGGGTATGCCCAGTGCATATACAGGTCGGGACAGGCTGCGGGAAATTGCAGTGGTATCTTGGGGACAGTCGCCACAATATGGCGGCTGTTCTTCGGAGCACGGTGGAGCCGGCCTGAGAGGCCTGCTGGCCGCTTTCTGGCCGGTACCTGTTGTCTGTCCTCCTATGTGTCCCGCTTCCTTTCCTGCTGTCTCTGCGAATCTTCCTCTTGCCTGTCCTGTCTCCTTTCTCGCTATCTCTCCTCATATCTGTCCACCTCATATCTGCCCTCTTCATACCTTGTTCCTGTCTTATCCCTGTCATGTCCTCCTATCCCGCCCAGTGGGAGTAGAGCGCTTCCGATGGTTGTTGTGTACGGCTGCATGCGGGCATAGTTGTCCGCAAACAATCAACCACCCACTGAGGGCGGGAAACAAAAGGAGACAGAGGCTAAATGTTGTTTATCAAAATATACAGGCAAAAAGGCTGTCCCATTCATGGTACGATCTTCTTTATAAAGCAAGCTTGCAGGGCTTCAACAAAATCAAAAGCGGGGGGCTTGGCAGCCCCCCGCCGCCCCCTCGCATGAGGAGCTAGGACAAGGCCTCTTACGGCATGATCTTGGCTATAAAGCACGGGGCAAGACTTCAAAGAAATGAAACAAAAGGGGGGGTGGATGACAGAGAAAAAGTTTTTTGGCCGCGACTTGGGCCGAAAAGTCTCTTTCATGAACGATTTCCAGTATGTGAGGTTGTCCAGAGCCTGTTGTCCCATTTTGAAGGGGGGTGATAATCACCAAAAGGGGTTGATAGTAATAGCCAAAAAAGTATTTCCGGAAAAAGTCCCAAGAAGCTCTGATGTTTGGAGATCTTGTTGCCAGCCCAGAAGCAGCCGAGAAGAAGCCCAGAACAGGCTCAGAAGAAGTGGCCCAGAGGAGTCCCCAGAGGAGGCCCGCGACAAGAACCAGAAGTGGCCCCCACAAGCGGCACAGAAGAAACCCCACCCAACCTTTTGTTCAGACCCAGCATCAGAATCAGAACATATCCGGGGCAAGGATTCTAAATACGACCCCGTGATTAAGCGCAACGGTTCATCAAAGTTCGAGCCTACTTGAGGCATCAAGTTCCCCCCATTTCCGAGGCGCGAGCCTCTGACTCCTTTTCCAGGAACACACCATCATCCTCCACATCTGCCTTGTCCAGTCAGGGAACTTGCAGGAGGCCTTTCTTGGGGGGTTTTGCAGGGTGGGGAATCCCGTCTGAATCGCTTTGCCAGCGACCATGTCAGACCCTCAGGACCCGAAACCGATGAAACCGCCGAACCCCCAAAAAAGCCGCTTCAATTTTGAGCCTACAAGAAAAGCATTCCGTTTCCGAGCAACCCCTGCGAGTAGAACGAAGAACTATGAAAATTCCTCGGCTCTGGGACCCGGAGAGCGCCTGGACGGAATGCTCGCGGAGTTCGCGGAAAGACCTAGGCCAAGGCCAAGTGCCGCGAGCGTTTTGCTGTTGACAAAGCGGCTTTTGACAACAAACGCTTTTTCCAACCATCGGACCTACGCCTACATACACCTTCCTACATGTCCTTGGTTTCTTCTTGTTCGTATTTTAGGGCCGGAGCTCACCTCCTAGCTGGCTGCCCTGCTCAACAAAGAGGCTGAAGCTTGCGTGCTAAGCCTAAGCTCACTGGCCCAGGTTGCTCATGTTCAGGTTTGCGTTGCGCAGAGTCACAACACTCCGAGCGCCCCTTTTCTTCTGAGCATGCATCTGAGTTGTGGGTCAAGCCGCTCCCGACACAAGGGTGGCCATTTGAAAAGCCACCAGCTGTGAAGCCCAGGGCTCGTTACTCAGCTGCTACCCTGGTGGACCCCGGTAAACCAGACTACTAAATCTTCGAACGTGAAACGGTAAGCCTAGAGGCCTAGAGAGCTCGAGCTCAGAAGCCTTCACTCATCGATCTTCGGCGCGAGGTAGAACTTCATGTGGCCCTTGTCCTCCGTCTCGAGGTCGTACTGCACCAGCAGGGGTGCATCCGGGGCAAAGCCCAGGGTGACGGAGCCACAGAGGGGCGATGCCTTCGAGAAGTTCACCAAGTAGCGCAAGGCAAAGGCAGCGGTAACCGGCTCGTGCACTGTGAGAGACACCTTGTCCTCTGGCTTGTCCGTCTCCCGCGGCTTCAGCAGCACGTTGCCGCTTCCGATGTCACCGGACCTGACGTGGCCAACATCCCAACCAATAATTCAACACCCACCACGATGTTGACAAGTCTGCTGAACCAAGGAAATTTAAGTTGGCTAAACGGCCCAACGGTCAATTTCAAAAAGACTGCGTCAGTACAACATGAGAAAGAAAAGCAACAAGCATGGAAATGTAAAGGCAAGTGGCACAACGAACTTGAGCCCATCTTTGTCACCGGTCAAGTGCAGGGTCTCCCCAAACTCCTTGAGGTCCCTGCAGATCTTTTGGAACTCGCTGGAGGGCATCTTCGCGACCACTTTGTAGTGCTGCTCTGGGATCTCCATGTGCTCGTTCTCGATCTGGAACAGCTTGAGGTCAAACTCCGAGATGCGGTCGTCCGAGCCCTCGCACTGGAAGTTGACCACGTCGGTGTCGCCCTTGTGCCGGATCTTCAACGAATCGCTAGGTCCAGTCATCTTCAAAATCTTGGTCAAGGAGTCCACGTTCATGCCCAGCGACACGGGCCTATCACACTTGAACTCCGAGAAAGCAGACTCTCGAAGCATCAGCGACACCAGCGCCACGTGGGAACTGTCCATGCTCTGCACTTGCATGCCCTTCTCCGAGCAGTCGAAGTTCACCTCCTTGCACAGGTCCTTCATCGACTCAGCGACCTTCTTGAAAAGGCTGGCCTGCTGCAGCTGAGCATCCAGGATCATGGCCATGATCAGCAAGGATGGAATGCGGAATGCGGAGGGCAAGGGCACCGTGTGTTCCTCGAGGCTCCCAGCGAACCGGAGAGAACGCAGCATGTCCGCACTCTGTCCGGGCTTTCTTCATGCTTTGGGGCCACAAGCCTTTGCGCGGAGGCGATGCCCGAACGCTCCGAGCACCCCTTTTCTTCTGAGCATGCATCTGAGTTGTGGGTCAAGCCGCTCCCGACACAAGGGTGGCCATTTGAAAAGCCACCAGCTGTGAAGCCCAGGGCTCGTTACTCAGCTGCTACCCTGGTGGACCCCGGTAAACCAGACTACTAAATCTTCGAACGTGAAACAGTAAGCCTAGAGGCCCAGAGAGCTCGAGCTCAGAAGCCTTCACTCATCGATCTTCGGCGCGAGGTAGAACTTCATGTGGCCCTTGTCCTCCGTCTCGAGGTCGTACTGCACCAGCAGGGGTGCATCCGGGGCAAAGCCCAGGGTGACGGAGCCACAGAGGGGCGATGCCTTCGAGAAGTTCACCAAGTAGCGCAAGGCAAAGGCAGCGGTAACCGGCTCGTGCACTGTGAGAGACACCTTGTCCTCTGGCTTGTCCGTCTCCCGCGGCTTCAGCAGCACGTTGCCGCTTCCGATGTCACCGGACCTGACGTGGCCAACATCCCAACCAATAATTCAACACCCACCACGATGTTGACAAGTCTGCTGAACCAAGTAAGTTGGCTAAACGGCTCAACGGTCAATTTCAAAAAGACTGCGTCAGTACAACATGAGAAAGAAAAGCAACAAGCATGGAAATGTAAAGGCAAGTGGCACAACGAACTTGAGCCCATCTTTGTCACCGGTCAAGTGCAGGGTCTCCCCAAACTCCTTGAGGTCCCTGCAGATCTTTTGGAACTCGCTGGAGGGCATCTTCGCGACCACTTTGTAGTGCTGCTCTGGGATCTCCATGTGCTCGTTCTCGATCTGGAACAGCTTGAGGTCAAACTCTGAGATGCGGTCGTCCGAGCCCTCGCACTGGAAGTTGACCACGTCGGTGTCGCCCTTGTGCCGGATCTTCAACGAATCGCTAGGTCCGGTCATCTTCAAAATCTTGGTCAAGGAGTCCACGTTCATGCCCAGCGACACGGGCCTATCACACTTGAACTCCGAGAAAGCAGACTCTCGAAGCATCAGCGACACCAGCGCCACGTGGGAACTGTCCATGCTCTGCACTTGCATGCCCTTCTCCGAGCAGTCGAAGTTCACCTCCTTGCACAGGTCCTTCATCGACTCAGCGACCTTCTTGAAAAGGCTGGCCTGCTGCAGCTGAGCATCCAGGATCATGGCCATGATCAGCAAGGATGGAATGCGGAATGCGGAGGGCAAGGGCACCGTGTGTTCCTCGAGGCTCCCAGCGAACCGGAGAGAACGCAGCATGTCCGCACTCTGTCCGGGCTTTCTTCATGCTTTGGGGCCACAAGCCTTTGCGCGGAGGCGATGCCCGAACGCTCCGAGCACCCCTTTTCTTCTGAGCATGCATCTGAGTTGTGGGTCAAGCCGCTCCCGACACAAGGGTGGCCATTTGAAAAGCCACCAGCTGTGAAGCCCAGGGCTCGTTACTCAGCTGCTACCCTGGTGGACCCCGGTAAACCAGACTACTAAATCTTCGAACGTGAAACGGTAAGCCTAGAGGCCTAGAGAGCTCGAGCTCAGAAGCCTTCACTCATCGATCTTCGGCGCGAGGTAGAACTTCATGTGGCCCTTGTCCTCCGTCTCGAGGTCGTACTGCACCAGCAGGGGTGCATCCGGGGCAAAGCCCAGGGTGACGGAGCCACAGAGGGGCGATGCCTTCGAGAAGTTCACCAAGTAGCGCAAGGCAAAGGCAGCGGTAACCGGCTCGTGCACTGTGAGAGACACCTTGTCCTCTGGCTTGTCCGTCTCCCGCGGCTTTAGCAGCACGTTGCCGCTTCCGATGTCACCGGACCTGACGTGGCCAACATCCCAACCAATAATTCAGCACCCACCACGATGTTGACAAGTCTGCTGAACCAAGTAAGTTGGCTAAACGGCTCAACGGTCAATTTCAAAAAGACTGCGTCAGTACAACATGAGAAAGAAAAGCAACAAGCATGGAAATGTAAAGGCAAGTGGCACAACGAACTTGAGCCCATCTTTGTCACCGGTCAAGTGCAGGGTCTCCCCAAACTCCTTGAGGTCCCTGCAGATCTTTTGGAACTCGCTGGAGGGCATCTTCGCGACCACTTTGTAGTGCTGCTCTGGGATCTCCATGTGCTCGTTCTCGATCTGGAACAGCTTGAGGTCAAACTCTGAGATGCGGTCGTCCGAGCCCTCGCACTGGAAGTTGACCACGTCGGTGTCGCCCTTGTGCCGGATCTTCAACGAATCGCTAGGTCCGGTCATCTTCAAAATCTTGGTCAAGGAGTCCACGTTCATGCCCAGCGACACGGGCCTATCACACTTGAACTCCGAGAAAGCAGACCCTCGAAGCATCAGCGACACCAGCGCCACGTGGGAACTGTCCATGCTCTGCACTTGCATGCCCTTCTCCGAGCAGTCGAAGTTCACCTCCTTGCACAGGTCCTTCATCGACTCAGCGACCTTCTTGAAAAGGCTGGCCTGCTGCAGCTGAGCATCCAGGATCATGGCCATGATCAGCAAGGATGGAATGCGGAATGCGGAGGGCAAGGGCACCGTGTGTTCCTCGAGGCTCCCAGCGAACCGGAGAGAACGCAGCATGTCCGCACTCTGTCCGGGCTTTCTTCATGCTTTGGGGCCACAAGCCTTTGCGCGGAGGCGATGCCCGAACGCTCCGAGCACCCCTTTTCTTCTGAGCATGCATCTGAGTTGTGGGTCAAGCCGCTCCCGACACAAGGGTGGCCATTTGAAAAGCCACCAGCTGTGAAGCCCAGGGCTCGTTACTCAGCTGCTACCCTGGTGGACCCCGGTAAACCAGACTACTAAATCTTCGAACGTGAAACAGTAAGCCTAGAGGCCCAGAGAGCTCGAGCTCAGAAGCCTTCACTCATCGATCTTCGGCGCGAGGTAGAACTTCATGTGGCCCTTGTCCTCCGTCTCGAGGTCGTACTGCACCAGCAGGGGTGCATCCGGGGCAAAGCCCAGGGTGACGGAGCCACAGAGGGGCGATGCCTTCGAGAAGTTCACCAAGTAGCGCAAGGCAAAGGCAGCGGTAACCGGCTCGTGCACTGTGAGAGACACCTTGTCCTCTGGCTTGTCCGTCTCCCGCGGCTTTAGCAGCACGTTGCCGCTTCCGATGTCACCGGACCTGACGTGGCCAACATCCCAACCAATAATTCAACACCCACCACGATGTTGACAAGTCTGCTGAACCAAGGAAATTTAAGTTGGCTAAACGGCCCAACGGTCAATTTCAAAAAGACTGCGTCAGTACAACATGAGAAAGAAAAGCAACAAGCATGGAAATGTAAAGGCAAGTGGCACAACGAACTTGAGCCCATCTTTGTCACCGGTCAAGTGCAGGGTCTCCCCAAACTCCTTGAGGTCCCTGCAGATCTTTTGGAACTCGCTGGAGGGCATCTTCGCGACCACTTTGTAGTGCTGCTCTGGGATCTCCATGTGCTCGTTCTCGATCTGGAACAGCTTGAGGTCAAACTCCGAGATGCGGTCGTCCGAGCCCTCGCACTGGAAGTTGACCACGTCGGTGTCGCCCTTGTGCCGGATCTTCAACGAATCGCTAGGTCCGGTCATCTTCAAAATCTTGGTCAAGGAGTCCACGTTCATGCCCAGCGACACGGGCCTATCACACTTGAACTCCGAGAAAGCAGACTCTCGAAGCATCAGCGACACCAGCGCCACGTGGGAACTGTCCATGCTCTGCACTTGCATGCCCTTCTCCGAGCAGTCGAAGTTCACCTCCTTGCACAGGTCCTTCATCGACTCAGCGACCTTCTTGAAAAGGCTGGCCTGCTGCAGCTGAGCATCCAGGATCATGGCCATGATCAGCAAGGATGGAATGCGGAATGCGGAGGGCAGGGGCACCGTGTGTTCCTCGAGGCTTCCGAAAGGCAGGAACGGGCACTGCAATGGAAGCGATGTGCTCCTTACAGTCCAAGTTCGGGAAGCCCAGCATTCCAAAGCCCTGAAATCCTCGAAAAGGGACACCTTGAGCAAGGCTTGGGGCAAGGCGTTCGGAGCTCTTTGCAGGCGGAGCCTCTCCAGGGAAGCGCTTAAGGAAGCAAGCGACTTCAGGGTACAGGGTACAGGGTACAGGGTACAGGGTACAGGGCGTTGGACGAGTTTTGTGTTACTTAAAGCTACACTGACATCCTAAGAAGCAAGGCTCAAAAAGAGGTGGAAGGTGAATGTTTGGGAAGCAGCGCGCGGTGGGGGAGGAGCCTCCTTGTGATCGAGGAGTCGGCATGTCCAGCCTGAGAGCAGAAGATCAGGGAGAGAGGCAGAGAGAGAGACAAGAGAGCGAGAGAGAGAGAGACAAGAGAGAGAGAGAGAGAGAGAGAGAGAGAGAGACAAGAGAGAGAGAGAGAGAGAGTCTCGGAGAGGTGACAAGTGTCACGTGCTTGCTCTGCCTGGATTTCGAAAATGCTGGCAAGAGGCAGGGCGGTGCACCATCCTCGGCATGCGCTTCGGAGCTGTCAGCTAAAATCAGCCACCGGAAAATGATCTCCAAGGGCCCCCAAAGCGCTCCTGTGCTCCACAGCTTTGGAAACCCGAGTCAGAGGGCATTGCAGCGTACTGAAGGCTTTTCTTGATCCAAGGAGCCGCGCAGCAAGAGCGTCCACCACACCAGCATTACCTGAACAGATGGCAGAAGAGCTGGTGAGCACATAACGACAAACCTTGTAACTGATGGCCATGAAGGTCAATTAAGGTCAGCTTGGGAAGAAGGGATCCTGGCCCGAGATCCTGCAGTAGCCCACGCTGAGAAAAAATGAAGAATAAGATCCATCCGAACTGGGACAGAGCGCATGGGCACATGCCCTACCTCCATTTGCTCTTGTGCACCGAAAGCCTGCAAGGAGAGACCTTGGACAGCTGGCACAAGGAAAACAGGGGCAGCTGCGCACCTCGAACCTTCTAGCCGGTCAGCTGCAGCTATGCGAAACTCTCGAAAGCTTGGGCTGCTGGACAACGAGCACCCGGGCCATGCCCCAATCACCGGAGTCTCTACAGGCGTCCCATGGTCCGTCTGTGTGTTTACTACATGAGTGCTTTCAGGAGATGCTCTCCAGTCCATGAAGTACCTGGTAAACCCGAAAAGTGGAGTCACAGTCGTTGCAGTCACAGACCCTGCCACACTAGGACCAGGCACTACCATCAACAATACTAAGACTTGCTAAGACAAAACACGCGGCAGTGATGCCGACGACTACTGCGACGACTTTACCACCACCACCACCGCCACCACCGCCACCACCGCCACCACTGCCACCACCGCCACCACCGCCACCACCGCCACCACCGCCACCACCGCCACCACCGCCACCACCGCCACCACCGCCACCCACCACCACCACCACCACCACCATCACTGCTGCTGTCACTGCTGCTGTCACTGCTGCTGTAACTGCCACTGCTTGAATATTGAGACATATCAGGCACTTTTCCTCGCTATCAATATGATCTCACTACAACCATTATCCCCCATACTGTTGCGAGTACCGGAAACATAGCCAATGTCAGGGCGTCCGACGATGCAAGCGGCGGCTGATGCAGGACCTCACCTGAAAAACTGTCTCAAGGCCAGCTGTACACCAAGGAGCTAAGGAGGCATGCTTAACTTGCTGAACTCCCTGAGCTGCTCGGAAAACGCAACGACCCGGCCTGCGGTCATGAGGCGTTGCTGGCCACCGGCTCAAACTTCCAATGTGGACATGCCAACAGGCAACTTCACACGCTCCAGCTCTCACACTTAAAATAAAACAGTCAGGGTACAGCTAGACCACACATATGTTGAGTCTCAATTCTGGTGCAGCGTCTTCAGCATGGCTTAGTTCGGAGCTACAACCATGAGACGGAAATGAATGACAGACCCTTTCAAACCCTTTAAAGATTCTACAATAGGATCACAACGCTCATGAACTTGACAAAGGAGCCACAACACCTCAATGCAGGGCACGTGTTCACATGTGTTCAGCTAGCTGCAATGCATCAGGCACAACTTCGCCTCGGAAACGCTTGATCGGCCCATCACTCTGCCCAACACAGTTCAGTCCAACACTTTTGCAGCTGCTGGCAAGGTATGCTGGTAAGGTATCCCTTGCCACACCCAACTGCCCATCTACTTCTCTTGTTGGCTGCTTCGACATCCCAAAGTAATCATGCTCAGGGACGACCACGACGAAAGCTCCGAAGAGCTCGGGAGTGCCTTGAGGGCTTCAGGTACAGAAGCAGGGCAACACGAGGTCAACCAGGGCAACGCCTTCATGAAGATGCGGCGCGACGGCTGGCACATGCTGGGACCACTTGCGCTGCCACACGCTGCTCAGTTCTCTAGGTCTTTCTGGGCATTCTCTGGGCTACACTGCGTCACTGGTGAGCATCGCCACTGCCAGGGTCAGTTCACCTTCGCTGTCCCGGTAGACGTTGCTCAGCACATCAGGCGGCAACTCGAAACCCATGGCACACAGTGTCTGGCAGAAGCGCGCCCTCTTGAGAAAAGAATCGTGTGCGGCGACCTCCGTCTCGGGCAAGCTGCGCTTCGTCTGAGTGGCACTGTGCTCCTGGCGCTCCTGGCGCTCCTGGCGCTCCTGGAGCTCCTGGCTCTCCTGCTCGAACGATAACCGGGATGCTTCCAGCGCCGCTGCCAAAGGGTCTTGGCTCTCTCCATTGATTCCATTGATGCCATTGATGGAGCTGAAAGGGAGTCGCGCGCGCTCATCTGACTCTTGAAGCGAGGCCGCCAGCGCACGCAGCAGTTGGTCGTCCTCGTCGTTAATCTCTGCCTCGCTGGCCTCATCACTGTCTGGCGACTCGCTGTCTGACGACTCGCTGTCATCACTCAGCACCTGGATGCCATCAAAATCTGAAACCACGTCAAGCCTTGCAGGCACTGCGGGGACACCAGGAGGAAGCAGGCTTTTCGGCTCAACAGATGCACCGGTTGCATCGGGTACATTGGGTGCGTCGGGAGGAGGTTTGAGCACAACATCAGCAGAAGCAAGTTGCCCCCTGGTCCCCTCCTCCGCCTCTTTGGGCTTCAGTTCCTCCGCAGGCGCCCCCAAGAGCGCATCATTTGGGGCCTCGCCCGGAACATCGGCAGTGGCATCCAAAGCATCCAAAGCATCCGCAGCATCCGCGGCAGGCCGGCGCGTTCCAGGCTGGGCCGCCTTCTCCGCCTTAATGTTGAGCTGAGACAGTTCTATCGTCGTAGATGGTATGACAGGGCCTCCTGTGCGCCGAAATTGGATTTCCAGTGTTTTGACCGTCTTCTTGTTCTTGGGAGCATGTGTCAGGTCGCCGAAAAGCTGGCGCAGCTTCTGCGCAGCCTCCCGCTCCTCCTGCTTGCGCCGAGCATTGCTCTCATACAAAGACTGCAGCCCAGCCAGGTTCTGGAAGCACCGGGTTTCCCCAGCGTACATGCGGTACCTTCAACACCGGAACTGGAGAACGGACGATCAATACGATCAAAGAATATACATTACAGGGAACTTCAAACAGATACACTGCTGGGCTACCATCTTTGTTAATCTCCCTGTTCTTTGGGTTTTTTCCCGCCTCAGGACGCGGCCGTCCTTCCTGAAGTATCTCAGGGAGCGCTCCGCATCCTCAGTAGCATTGGCCACCGTCGGCAACAAGTCCTTGTCGTGGCGGTTGATGAAGAAGTAAAGGAAGCCATTGATCTCCCCGTTCCTCTGTGACAATCCTTCGATGCTCATGTTCAGGGCATTCTTGGATGTGCTGAGTCCACAAATAAACGCGCGGTGTGTCGTCATCCGCTGGAACGCATCAGAAATCAAGTTTTTCAAAGCGCCATCTGGCAGCGAAATGAGTGCGCTCGACTGACAACCTGGTCGTGATTTCCAGATGATGTCGCTCACGTCATCATCGATGCTCACAATATACTCACCCTCTTTGAAAGAGTTGACGATGTAGTTCCTCTGCTCCATGATGCCGGGAACTCCAACAACCAGGGAGGTTCCCTCCCAGCTGGTGCCATGCAGTGCTTTGCAGTACTGCTTGGCCTCCTCCTGGCTCGCCACGAACAGCCGCACCCGTTCCTTGGGGATTCCATGCCGGGACAGGAGCTGCAGCGTCCTCTCCAAAATGAAGGGTCGGGTGATGTCGCGCAGGCTTCGGTCCGATGGGTTCACCTCCGATGCGGGCCTCCACCTCCCGAGAGTGGGTATAACCACCTTGTAGTCGACCTCCGGATTCTGCAGGAGGTGAGGTGCATTCTGCACCAAGCCATCGCCCATGCAGCCCGAATGTCAACCAACGAGAGTGGCCTACAAGCCAGTACGAGTGTTATTGGTGCATATATATATATATGTATGCATAGATGATATGTATGTGTGTGTACATTGTACATATACCTATGGACCTATATGCCGTTTTGAACGCCTGGCTCCACCTACTTGCTTCTGCTTCTTCATTTCACAAAGGTGCTACATGGACAGTGGGCGCAGCCTTACACACAGACAAATGCAGCACTGCAGAGCCGCATCATACAGAAAGGGAACTCAAAGACTGCGGGGTTTGAAGGCTGTGATGGGGCTGGAGAAGAAGAGGCAATGACCAGCCCACTAAAGTAAGAAGCATGCCAGCAACAACACTACTCATGCGTATTGATCTATCAACTTGAGACGCCACTTAGCATTTGTTTTATGTCATTCGTTCTGCAGAATTTAAGGATTGTGCAAGTACGGTTCTCTTCCCAGAAAAGACTACCCAAGAACCTTCTTAGTTCCATACGTTGAAAAGACGTTGCCCGCGTTCTTGATCTGAACTGATTACTCTGCCTGAGAACGAAACCGACAACACATAGCCAACAAAAAAAACAACGAGTTTCCATGAGTCAATGACTAATGACTAATGAGTCCTCGAGTCGGAGACGCTAGATGCTCACAATTAAACCAAAAGCGGGAACCAACAAACACCACAAAGCAATAAAACAGCTACAACGTCGGGTCCAGGACTAACGACAGGACTAACGACAGCCATGCTTCCGGAAGCGAAGAAGAAACATTCAGAAAGCATGTCTTCTGATGTCCTTTTCCTTCCGCCGAGAGGACCCCGTCAAGCCATCACAGGTGGTTGAGGTCGAGGCTGACGCAGGGAAGGCGGCACCTTTTCAAGTGCGCAAAAATGCCAAGCAAGTGACGTGCTCAACAATGTTCAACAATGCAGAGTGGAGACCCTTTTGTTGCTCATTTGTTGTTGCTGTTGTTGTTGTTGTTCCTCCTACCTGGGGAAGGGCGGGCCATAAGCCCCCAGAGACTGGAAGGTGCTGACACTGCTCCTTAAACCAGTTCATATGTTTGCACATACCAAGAAGGCTCATAGAGTTTCAGAGTGTCCAGTCCAGAATGGTTTTTTTCAACTGATTGCTGAAATACATGTCAGACAAGGGATGTCAGGGGATTTAACAAAAGCTCCACATAGAGTTACCGAGAGAGTTAAAATAAGAGCTCATCACCTTCTCCAAAGGGTTTTTGGGATGCCTTATGGGTAGAATTTAATGCGTTGTCATGGAGCTTTATAGATTCTTTACTTCATTAGTTCCTTCTTCCCCGCGTTCTGTCGATACCGTCCCTCCATCCTTTGTCCTTTGTCCTTGTTATCCTTCCTCTATTTTCCTTCTTTGCTTTCCTTTGCCTTCCCTTCCTTCCCTTCGGTTCCTTCCCTTCCCTTCCCTTCCCTTCCCTTCCCTTCCCTTCCCTTCCCTCCTTTCCTTCCTGTCCTTCCCTTGTTTCGATTGCTTAGGTCCTTCTCCTGACATGCAATGTCCAAGGAAACCCTCTTCGGGCATAGTAGGAGGAACCCATAGAGTCCAGAGAGGAACCCATCCAAAAAAACCCCCCCCCGGTTCTTCTGCTAATCAAGCTGGGGTCACCGGGACCGTGATGGGTGCTTTCGTGTCGTCCTTCGGCGACTTGAGCTTGAACCTCAGAAGCCCACAAATCAAAGCCTAACCCCTGCGAGGCTCTTATGGAGGGTTATGGAGGGTTAGAGCCCGTCAGACCCAACTGGACAACGTGACTACGTTTTCTCGGGGGGGGGACTCGTGTCAAGCAGCTGAGGCTCTGGCTGGCGCAGGGAAGGGGGGACCTGTCAAAGGATCTACGCAGACAGCAGGAAGACCAAACGCTGCATGTCATTCGCCCCTCCTCGCAGAAACAATGTCTGTGTCCTCGGCGCAATCTGCACAGCATGAAGCGAGCGAAGCTTACCGGGATCGTGATGGGCGCTTTCGTGTCATCCTTCGACGACTTCAGTTTTAACCTGAGCTCGTCAGATCCAAAAGCACGCGCTTCTTCTGGCACGGCTTTCCCCATTCTGAGGGGCTCCTAAAACGGTCCTAAACCCTTGTTTTGACCAAACCCCACTGGATGTCAGCAGCATGGAGGCTCGCAGGCCGTCCTGTCAAACTGGCAAGTGGACAACTGTGGAAGAAAAATGCGCAACACTAGGACCCCAGGCTCAGTTGATAAAACAAGATGCATGCTTTCCATCACTCCCTACAAATCCTGTGCTTCAAGCTGATCTGACCGCAGCAGTGCGGTTGTCACACACAAACACACAACCACACACACACCCAAACCCACCCACCCACCCAAACCCACCCACCCACCCACCCACCCACCCACCCACCCACCCACCCACCCACCCACCCACCACACACAACACACACACACACACACACACACACACAAACACACACACACAACACACAAACACACACACACACACACACACACGCACACGCACGCACGCGCGACGCACGCACAGCACGCACGCACGCACGCACGCACGCACGCACGCACGCAACGCACGCACGCACGGCACGCACGCACGCACGCACGCACGCACGCACGCCACGCACGCACGCACGACACGCACGCACGCACGCACGCGCACGCACCGCACGCACGCACGCACCGCACGCACGCACGCACCCACGCACACACACACACACACACACACACACACACACACACACACACACACACACACACACACACACACACACACACACACACACACACCACACACACACACACACACACACACACACACACACACACACGACACAACACACACACACACACACACACACACACACACACACACACACACACACCACACACAACCACACCCACACACACACACAACACACCCACACACACACACACACACACCCACACACCACCACACACACACACACACACACACACACACACACACACACACACACACACACACACACACACACACACACACACACACACACACACACACACACCACACACACACACACACACACACACCACACACACACACACACACACACACACACACACACACCCCCCCACACTCACACACACACACACACACACACACACACACACACACACACACACACACACACACACACACACACACACACACACACACACACACACACACACACACACACACACACACTTTTCCACGGGTAAATTTCTGACAATCCACTTCCAAGCCAAGAGACTTTTATGCAGCAAAGTCACCGAAGATTATCATTATTATTATGGGGTAGTACTCATCTTTGGGTCTGCACAGCGATGATGAACACAGGATTCGGTACCATGTACAGCTTGTACGATGAATGATGTCACAAACAGTATACCCATCGCAGGTACGCCAGGGTGATCAGCCCTGGTATCCGCAGTTGCTATGGCCGCTTCGTTGGACCATCGCACATAGCAACTGGATGGTCCCCCTGCTGTGAATGTTCAAGTACTTCATGGACCGCAGTCACCAGTGGTAAATTTCTAGTTGCACACACACACACCCCGCCGCAGCGAGGTGGATATATTTTACCCTAGAGATACCATTGATCTTTTGTCTCAAGTGACGCCAATCGTATCAATAAGGAGATCTACGGGCCATACGAAGATGTCATCTCCTAACAGCTAAGGACGGTGTCACTGGAGGAGGGTGAGGAGAGGGAGGATGTAGGTGAATCCCCCGAAGCCACAAAGTCCAAATGACAGAATCTGAATGTAATTGGAAAGCCTCCTGCATTCGGCGAAGCATATCAAATTGAAGTGCAATCATGGAACCAAGGGCAAAAATGGACTGGTGTAACTGTTCAATCTCCAGCTGCAAAGAATGAAAGGAGGGTTGGGGAACAGCCTGACGTTCGCGAAACCGATCAACATCTCGCTGTAACAGACCAATCTGATAGTCCAACCTTTCCATGTAGGTAACGGTCCGTCGAATCCTAGCATGATGTTCCATCAACTTGGTATCAATCTCCCAAAGGGCCACTCGGTCGTAGTCAGAGAAACTGTAAGGACGATCCGGAGTATCAGTCATGGGACAAAACCAAACGGAAAGATAAGGCGGGGAATTAGAGCCTAAATATCACCAACTTAAAATGCCAAGTGGCGCCACGTCGCGAAGAAGGCACTACACGCCAAGAAATTATTCAACTAAACCAAAGGAGTGAGAAAGAAAGAGAACGAGAAGGAAGAGAAAGAGAGAGAGAGAGAGAGAGAGAGAGAGAGAGAGAGAGAGAGGAAAAGAAAGGGAAAGAGAAAGAGAAAGGGAAAGGAAAGAGAAAGGTGGAAAAACCCCCAAAGTTCAAACAAACAAAAACCCCCCGACCCCTCAAGACCAGAAAAACCCGCAAACCCGCAAGTCCGGTCAAGCTAGAACAAAAGTCCAAATAGTACGGTCTCGGCGTGAATTAAGAAACCATGCATGGTGTGGAAACTATTCAAGAACATCTGGTCGGGCAATTTTTGGCTGTGGGGCAAGTCTCCAGCATGTAACCAAAGATGTAAGGTGTCTGTTCCACCGAGGTGTTCTAGGGAGGTGACACAATGTTCTCCAAAGAGGTAATACGGGTGCGCATCTCATGGAGGGCTTGGTCCGTAAGTTCGATGTACCGTGCCAACATCTCTCGGAACTCTTGGCCATTCAAATCAATGGATTCCGAGTCACTGGAAGATCCCGATGGAGTACTAGCGGTTGTCAAAATCCGAAGTAATTCAGCAGCCAATGCATCTCTGTCAGCCGGAGAACGTTCCATACTATCAACTCAATCAATGGGAAAAGGTCAGGGTCAAAACCACCACTCTACAGGTCAAAGGGAACTGAGGCCGAATGTCACATTATTGTGTTGCATTGTTGAGCCAAGGGGCAAATCGTCGATCGGTCTCCAACAGCACATTTATAAGTCCGAAATCCCACCCTTTGAAGAAATGGTAGCCATACCTTCTCTTACGCCGCCAAAGTCAAAGAATGAAGAAAACTTTCTTTGGAACCCAACAGATCCAATGTATGTCCCTCAGAACGACTCATAGTGACTCATAGAACCCAACGAAGCCTACCCGTGTTCACTCGAAACGAACTAATGCATCGCAAACCAAAAAGGAACAGAGGTCCGATCCAACACAATCAACTAAAGAACAAACCCCCGTCCAAACAAGCAAACCCTGAACACGAAAGAAAAGAAAAGAAACCCGAAAAAAACATGAAGCAAGTCTCGGTATAGCAGTCGGGCGAAAGTTTGGCAATTCCCCTAAACCGGGGTTCGGTGACAACAACAGAAGGTGGGGTTAGTCGCATCAGTACCGTCTGGTTACCAATGGTCCTACAAGACACCCTCCTTACAACAAAAGACATTGAAACCTGAAGCAATGCTTGTTGTCGGATTTGACGGCAATCCAATTGGGGCTGTCAATACAGCAATTAAACACGAGTAGTAGGTGAAAAAGAATGCTCCTACAGGTAGACGGCAAGCCCGTAAGCTGCCGTGCAGGAACACTTGACGCACCAGCGCCCATCACGAGCGCGTACTACATCGTGCATCAAGGTGGCTGCTATGTCTGCTTCTACGCCACCCTGTGCAATCCTAGTATGCTCTAATTGCCGGCCCGCGGCACGTCCTAAAATGGAAAAGGGCCGGGTGGGGTGATTCCATCCGCCATATTTTGCGGCTTGGTTTAGTGCCACATCCAACTGATGTGGGTGTGCACGGGTGTAGAAACTAATGGGTGGTTGCCACTGGGGATCAGCTATCTGATACCGTGTGGGCCGAAACTGACCCGTGGCTAGCAAATGAACCGAAGCCTCAAAGGTCGTATTATGTGCAATCCAGAAGAAATGACTGAATGCATCAGGTCGGCGCATCGTCTTTGGCTGGTCCAGCCACACTATAATCGCCCACCGTGGGCTAGCGTTGGGGTTAAGGTCCTTGACTTCAACCGACTGAACCCTGTGGACAGTATCGCTAATGTCCAAAATTTGGGCAATAGCCGTCCAGTGCACCAACAAAGTGGGATTTTCAGGTGGGGCTTGCTCAACCAAGGACCAAAGATACTCCATGATCATGGGAACCACATGTACGTTGGCATCCTGTGGAACCCATTGTCGAACGAAAACCTCATCAATGGTCCGTCTACGTCCAGAGCTGTGCAAAATTCGAGATCGAAGAAGGCTCACCACTGGCCCCAAACGATGCCACTTTGTGTAGGTGGAGAAATCCACCAGCTTGCCCTGCTCCCAAATCTGGATATCGCAAAGTTCAGGCAAAGTGTTGAAAACCGGTTGGGCTGCAAACACATATTCCACAAATCCGTGCATAACAGAAACGTTACGACGCTCTTCGTAAAGATCATCCTCCAATTGCAACTCCGGAATGTGAACCCAAAACTCAGCAGCTGGTTTCCAACCCTCACGGGGAAGGAACGCATGGATTCTGGGAGGAAACCATTGCACCCTAGGGTCCGGAATCGACTGTGGAACTGAAGACGAAACCATCTGCAACGGAGGTTGGGTCTGATGTGGAACCATGCTAGACGAAGCTCCAGTAATTGCCGTTGGTTGAGCATGGGTCATGTACGGACCCCCGGGGTTCATAAGCACATTGCCTGCCTGTAACCCCGAAAAGGCTGGAACCAATTGCCAAAAGAAGGATGAGAAATTCTGCATATTGGCAAAATGAAAACGAGCCTGTAGTGGCCCCATTTGAACCTCAACCGAAGCTGCAGGTCCAGTTGCTCCACCCATCGGGATGGTACTCATCTCACCACCACCAATTTCGCCACCAAGTGGCGTACTAATTGCCGAATGAGGCACGGAGGTGCCCGAAGGCACAAGAGGCACGGGGGTGCCCGAAGGCACAAGATTCGCATCGTCGGCCCCCACCATAGGTCCCCCACCACTCGCGCCAGTCGACATATTTGCAGCCAAGGGGGCAGGCACAGATGCAGGCACATCAGTGTCTTCTTCCACCACCCAAGATGGTCGAAGGGCACGGCTTTTAGCTACCGAATCCATCGGCATATTGTACAAAGGGTGAAAACGTGCTGGACTCCAATACGATAAGGATTGAAAACCTTTAAGACTGGATCACCTGAGAGTGTAGACCTATGAAACGGAAGAGTGTCAGACCCAATGACAGGTGAAAGAAGTGAGAAGGACAAATGGACGAAATGAAAAACAAAACCCTGAAAACCCCCGTAAAACCGGAGGTCAGAGCCCAGGTGCTACGAGGTCACTGTTGCAATACTCAAGTGCGAGTGTGATCCTTCAGGACCCAACGGGTGACATGAATGGCCAGTAACAGCTCCAACTTCCTGTATCGTTCTTTCGGTTATTTTTCTCTGAGGCCGAAGCGAATCTGAAATTTTGAAACAAACGGGGCTAACTGGGCCGAGGTGAAGCCTTTCTGTCTATACAGATCAAGCAACAAATGCATCAACTCTGGGATGCGGGAACGAGGTCTGGTGCCCCGGGCTAGTAGTATCAACCTAGTCTCTAGGGACTGCAACGATCTACGCAATGAAGAAGCAGAACTCGGGGAACGTATCCTAGAAAGTGTGGTTGGCAGCAGAAACTGGCACGACTTAGCGTTCACATCCACTGAATACCCCACAACATCCGAATTGGGCACCTCTTCCAACATGACAGGGGGAACATAAAAGTCCAACTGAAAAAGTGCCCGGACCACAGGATGGCATCGAGCTCCAGCAGTAAGTAAAGCCACTCGATTGTCCACATAGCGATCAACCCAAACCACTCCCAATTGACGAATGCTTGCCATAGAAATGTCCCAAGCTCGAAAGGCAAAATATTCTTCCAACATTGCCACCAGGGAGCATAAAGGTGGGGAGATAGGGCTGCCCATCGGGGACCCTTCTTGTTGTCGTAGTACCAGATTGTTAATGGTAAAGAATGAGTTGGCCACCAAAAGCAACACTAAGGGGGAAATGTCAGCAGCCAAAAAGGTCTTGTAATGTCGATTAGCACGTGTTCGCCACTGGCCACGGAAGACTCGGGGTCTGTCCGGTTGCTTAGAAGTGTACACTGAAAAGGACGTAGATTCCTGAAGACCATACAATTCCTGGTACAAGTGGAAGAGGATTGAAAGTGCACCCTCAAAACGGGAAGCGGGGATGCTCGTAAAGAAACCAGTGAGGTCTTGATTGACCAAGTCGCAGTCCTCCTCCCATTGACTCCGGAAGGCACTCCACAGTTTGCGAACCATAACTACCGCAGAATCATGTCCAATTCCATCATGAAAAACCTTTTCCAACAGGTGATACAGAATCACTCCCAAGAAGAAACACAGCTTAGAGGTCATCGTCTGGTAATAGGAAATGATCGGTCGTGCCTTGAGGAAGGATCTCGATGGTTTGGGCAAGATGTAAGCGTATGGGAGCCGATGCTGAATACCCCAATGGTAGGACTTATGGACTGCCTGCAGTAGACGACGTCGAAGGTCCGTTTCAAACTGCAGTGGGTCATCGTGTGCAATGACGAAAATAGAAGAAATGATGAAGGTCTTATCCAACAGCTCCATATACAACTGGGGACCTAAAGCAAAGGCGGTCTTCGGGAAGTGATCCACAGGTGTAATCACGAAACCTCGTGTGCGACCCCGAAAAATCTTGCACTGAGCTGAATCCCAGTGTACCTGTGAGCCATGCTCGTGAACCTCCCAAAGCTGTTCCAGAAAATCCAAGAATGGACCCCAGGGAAGGGAAGTGCCCGCTCGCCAAGACAAGAATTGTCGCTTCATCTGGGAAAAATAAACAAGCATCGATGGAAACAATTGATCGTCCATGTTAGCACCAGCAATGGGTAGATCACAAATGAAACGGGCTTCACAAGCAACATGTCCTGAAATATCACCTCCCGGTACAAATTCAAGCCAAGTGCTACAAATGCAACCACTCCGAAAGCCAGGAGTCCACTGTTTTAGCCACCCTTTCCAATTGCAGAGAGATCCTGCCAAGGGGCGAGAGCGTAGTTCGCGAGGATGCCACCCCGGCAAATGCAAATCCGGTGCATGTGAGGAATAGGTGTGTACGTAGTTGCGAAGCCATTCGGGTAACAATGACCAGTATTGAGGAACGTTGAGGTGAAAGAAGCCAATCGTTCTCTGCGAGACAGGAATTGGAAGGTCACGAAACCGCAGAATAGAACGCCACTGTGCATAGGCTCTAGTTCTCCAAGGTTCGGAAAGCAAACGGGTTTGCTTATACAATGTCAAGATCTGAATCCGGTCAAACCGAACGGATCTAAGCTCCCTGTTGGCATGGAACTTAGCAAGGCCATTGGCTCCCAAATGGTACAGCAGAGTAAAGGATGAATGAGTTTGTTCAAACAGTGATTCGTGCCAAGTAATCGATGTAGGAAATAGTCGTCGACGAGCCTTCTTCCAAAGTCGTCGGCCCTGTCTGAAAACACCCGCCGCAACTGTGTTGGGCACAAATTCATCCTTCCACAATCGAACCTTCTTCAAAAGCTTGCCAACCCAAGGGGCGTTGAGTTTGGGCTGCCAAATGTCCATCAAGGAACTTTCTTTGGATAACGCTTCCACAATAGAACCACAAGACATGATCACAATAGGAAAAAATAACCAAAAATTCTGATGATGGTGCCACCAGAGTAGAGCAGGCTCATAATACGCAAGTTGGCCCCGATGTAGCTGGAGAAATTTACGTGTGCGAGTGTACTCGCGAGAGGGCATAGAAGAATGCGTCGACCCAACGTAGAACTCGTGAAACATCCATGAAATACGAACATAAACACTGAACTGGGAGGTGAAGTACTCCCATGGATAATCCTCTGGAACATGGTGAATCTGGAAAAGGATCCGAAGTCGTTCCATACGAGCCCCGGAAGTGTGGCCCAAGCGAATCAATTGAAACAATACGAAGCTGGAAACCCATAAAAGCCTGTTCATGAAAGATCGAGGAAACGAAGGACATGAAGCAAAGAAAAAGCACATGTAGAAAAGGAAATGCCAGGCACGATTCACCCATGTTCTCGAGGCCTTGTGTCTGGGTCAGTTCTCAGTCAGAAAGGTAGCTGCTGAAATGACCCTACACAACTGGAATTGAGGAGCTGTCTGTACCAATACTGGGTCGAGGCCCCACGCCTGTGCAACCTCAATGACTGTAGGGGCCTCATTTTCAGGCACCTTCTCGAAGCACTCAAGCAACCAACCAGCCGAATCCTCAATTGCAGTCATAGTGTCTGGACTCAAATTCTGTCGCCGAAGCCACCGGTTGACATCCACCGGACGAAATGATTCCGGTTGATTCTCTTGAAGCTCGGGCTGGGTAGGGACTGCACATCCTATGTAATGGGCCTCGTCGCCTGGGGCTACAGCCTGAGGAGAAGGGTCAGGTACTGGGGAAGAAGCGTCGGGCATGTCTACGGCTTCAGCGCCGTCGACCTCCTCTGTAGCTGGGTGGTCTAGAGCCGGGTTGTCGGTTGTTTCATCGGCTGAGGCGGCCGCGTGAAAGGATGAAAGTAGCTGACACCTACCTGTTTCTTTATCCTTGGGAGAGCCTCGAGGGGTGGGGAGGGTCCGCTTTCGGACGGAGCTTGCTGCATTCCGTTGCTTGTCTTGGTGCGACGGTGTACGGGTCGAAGGCTGCTTGGTGCGGGAAGGGACAGACTTGGGGCTGGGTCCTGGCTTGGGTTTAGCCTTGGGAGTGGCCTTGGGTCGACTCGGGCCTGCACCTGGGGTGGAACAGGGCTGGGAACTCTGGGAAGCCTTCAGTCGTTGGTTCTCGGCTTGTAAAGCTTTGAGCTTAGCCAAGGTGCTAACCTCCGAGTCTTGGGGAATCAACGTCCGAGCATGATCATGAAGCTGCTTTGCTGTCTCATCTGCCCACCGAAGTACGTTGGTGAAAACAGTAGGATCTAAAGTTTCTAAAGACTGTTCCTGACACCACTGATCACACCAAGTCTTGAGGTCAATCTGATTGTTGTTGCGAACCGCCCGATGAAATGCCGAAGCCAAAAGTGCGTCATACTTACTACGGAATCCTTCAAACTGCACAAATCGACCCGCCATCAACGGACGCAACATCCAATTCTGGATCCCAAACACCAAAACATCCACCAAGGCTATATCATGTGGACTTCTGCCCGCAAACCCCCTGTTGGTGGAGTATGGAGTGGATGCGGCTTTGTTCTGAAGCTTGTACCCGTAAACTTCATTATCATCCAACATGGTAGAAGACGGGGTCCAATTGGGATCAGGAAGACGATGGGAAAGGCCTGTTCGTTGAGCGGGTACCGATGAACCTCTGCGTTGATCACCCCTGTCGTAAGATCTGCCCCTAGAACGGGAACGTCGACGATCCCGATCACGTTCACGACCCCGCCCTCGTCTAGAACGAGAGCGACTATCTCGCCGTCGCCCCATGACTGGAAAAGCAAAAGAAACCCTCACCAACTGCAAAACTTGAACCAAAAGGCGACGAGAAGCCATCAAGTATCTGAAAGGAAAGGAAACCTCCCACAACCGAACCCCTTAGTGCATCGGGGTCAGACTGGTTCGCGACATTACTGACTCCCAAACCGGGAACGAGGGAATAGAGCAACAAAGTCGAGCTTTACACGCCCATACGGGTTCTGAGAATACTGAAATACTTCACGGAGGTGTCGTCGATCGACTCCGACGAGACTGCGTGGAGGAAGCTGACCTACAGGCCTCCCGACTGAAGCCTTCTCGATGACGAAGAACAGCAGATTCATATTTTGAGTAAGGAGACAACTTTCGGGAAACCCCGATTCGGAGAGAACTCTGGATTTATCGTTGTTTGTCACATCTCGGGGCTCCCCACAGGGGAGATCTCAGTTGACCACCATCACGGGAATCAACCGGCCGCTTTCGCTCACACTTCCACGGGTAAATTTCTGACAATCCACTTCCAAGCCAAGAGACTTTTATGCAGCAAAGTCACCGAAGATTATCATTATTATTATGGGGTAGTACTCATCTTTGGGTCTGCACAGCGATGATGAACACAGGATTCGGTACCATGTACAGCTTGTACGATGAATGATGTCACAAACAGTATACCCATCGCAGGTACGCCAGGGTGATCAGCCCTGGTATCCGCAGTTGCTATGGCCGCTTCGTTGGACCATCGCACATAGCAACTGGATGGTCCCCCTGCTGTGAATGTTCAAGTACTTCATGGACCGCAGTCACTAGTGGTAAATTTCTAGTTGCACACACACACACACACACTTACTTTTGGTACTGTTTGCTGTCGCCGCCATGGTTCCCATGCTCCCTAGCTAGCAAATTTGCCCTCTTTTCGTGTCAAGTGCCCGCTTGTCTTCTTAACCAGAATTGCAAAGCTAAAAGGAACAGAAATGATATTGAAACGTCTCTTCTGGGCTTCCAGCGGCTCGTCAGGCCTCGGACAGCAAGGCTCCAGCACTGTGTCTTCAGGGATTGAGGCAATGTTCTTGTCAAGGGTCTTTGGGGATCAGGAGGCTGGCAAAAGAACTCATCTGAGGGCCATCAAAGCCAGCTTCAAAGACTCAGGGAGTGAGGGAATATTGGCATTTGCAGTCCTTGGAATCAAAAAGAAAAGGGAACTTCAACTACCGACAAGTTTAGGGATCAGTGGCAGACGTAAGTTCAGTGATAAGTTATAAAGGACGGACATTTCAGACCAGGAACTGGTACGAAGTCTTTTTGCTGGCCCCTTACCCTGCTGGCATGGATTTCAGGCTTAGTCGTCACTGGATACCAATGTCAAGGTGCTGCTTCGCAGCATCGGGAGCACGCGCGACATTCGCAGCGGCCTTCGGCAGAATTGTTTGTGGAGTCCAGGCAGGTGCTGGAGCTAACCGTTCAAAGTGAGGGAGAACTTCCTTTTCAGTCCAAAATCTCCAAGTGGGTGTGGTCTCAGCAACATCAAAACCACGCGACCCTCGCCCTCGCGCCGGCCTTCTGTTTGTACTCGTCGCTGTGCTTGTCCTGGCGACACCATCCGACACCATCCGACACCATCCGACACCATCCGACACCATCCGACACCATCCGACACCATCCGACACCATCCGACACCATCCGTCCCGGTTCCCGAAAGCCTCCCCACGTTTAAAAGGTCCTGCACGAGTACCTACACAGTATACCTCTTCTCTTCAAGCCGGGCCTGCTGCTCCTGCTGGATTTTCAGCAGGAAGGTCATCTTGGCAGCAGCGGACAGGGGCCTGTCAAGTGGGGCTACTTTTGACGTGGGTTCTGAATGTTCTGACTCTGTTGAAATTAGCCATAACGGTCGCAACCCACCGCTGAATGGAAGCAAACGACGCATACTCAAGCAAACCCCAGGACAAACTTGACGGAACGATATTCCCAGAAACTTGCGAACATGCTAGATGTGTCCCGTGCACCACCCACAATACACAATCGAGCCTCCAGTCATGAGCATTGACCATGTGGAGCGTGTGCCTGGGCTGTTCCTTCTTCACCCCCCCTCCCCCATCCGCTTCGCGGTTGTGAATGAGTTGGGGTGCTTGAACCCTCCTCTCCAAAGACGAACCTAAGCATAGTTGCTGGTGTTAACCCAACATGTACTCATAATTCAAAAGTTCGTAACACAAAAAGCCGCACAGTCCAAGAGGCCCCAGACGCCCGAGGAGGCGATGACGGAGACGCTTCTCCGCAACAAGGGCCTTGAGCGCAGGGCTAGGGATCGGATAGAGTTTTTCGTTTGGGGTTTCTCAGGTTCGGTGCATGTACTTTGAGGTGCTTGGCCGCTTAGGGGAAAGGGTAGGCTTAGGGTCTGTAAGATGTTGGACTGCCGAGTAAGAGTTCGATAAGTAGCCGTCTCCCCACCTACCCCGAGCCCATAAACCCTTATCTACAGGATACGCACTTGTGCACAGCCCATCCCATAGGTGCGATAGGAGCCTACATAAGGGGCGCCACTTTGGCATAGACCCCTACGCGGGCGATAGACCCCTTTCAGTTTTAGATAGGTCCCCATGCCTAAACACCGAGGAGCCTAAACCCTAAACCCTAAAAAAACCTTAAACCCCAAACCCTAAAAAGTACCTAAACCCTAACCTTAAACCCTAAACCCCAAACCCTAAAGAAACCCTAACCCCTACATCCTAAAACCCCTAAAGGCTAAACCCTGACTACCCCTAAGCGCTAAAAACCCCTAACCCCAGACCCTGAAAAGCCCTAAATCCTAAGCTCTAAGAAAACCCTAAAACCCTAAACCCAAAGAAAACCCTAAAAACCTAAAAACCCAAAAACCCTAAACCCTAAACCGGAGAAAAAAAAATCAGCGAGCCCTAAACCCAGAAAACCCTAAGCCCTAAAACCCCCCAAAAAAAACGCAAAACCTGAAACTGAAGACCCCTAACCCCTCAACCCTAAAAAGCCCTAAGCCCTGGACCCAAAAAAACGCCTGAACCCTAAAAAAACTTAAACCCTTAAACCCTAAAGTGCCCTACACCCTAAACCCTAAAGAAACCCTAACCCCCAAACCCTGAAACCCCTCAACCCTAAACCCGGAAAACCCCTGAGCCCTAAACCGAAGAATTGACTCTAAAAACCCCTAAACTCTAAACCCAAAAAACCCTAAATATCCATGAGCCCTAAAACCCCCTAAACCCCAAACCCCAAAAAAAACCTCAACCCTAAACCAAAACCCTAAACCCTAAAAAACCCTACTGTGAACCCTAAACCCGAACCACCCGCTGAACCCTAAAAACCCTAAAAACCCTAAAAACCCTAAAAACCCTAAAAACCCTAAAAACCCTAAAAACCCTAAAAACCCTAAAAACCCAAAAACCCAAAAACCCTGAGCCCTAAACCCGAAGAACCCTGAACTCTAAAAACCCCGAAACCCGAAAACCTTAAAAATCCCTAAGCCTAAGCCCCAAACCTTAAAAAAACTAAACCCTAAACCCTAAAACCCCTAAACCCCAAAAACCCCCGAACCCCAAACCCCAAAAACCCCTCTGCAAACCCTAAACCCGAAACACTCCCTAAACCCTAAACCCTGAAAACCCCTAAACCCTAAACCCTAAAGGCCCCCAAACCCAAACCCTAAACACCCCTAAACCCTAAATCCTAAACCCTACAAAACCCTAAGCCCTAAGCCCAAAACCCTAAAAGACCATACGAATCCCTTCCAAGCCCACCGCACGAGCATCGTGTTTGCAAATTGGGGGGGGGGGGGGGGTAGGGGATCAAAAAAAATATTTGGTATCAAAAAATAATGTATTTCTAGGCGGATCAAAAAAAACGTATTTGGGATCAAACAATAATTTACTGAAGGCTTCGAAGGCTTGTTGCAAGCGGAGCGGAGGCTGTAAACGCTCAGAAATGCCGCATTTCTGGCCGTTCGCAAGCTCTAAATACCGAAAAAACACAGCATTCATGTGGGAACTACTGTTAATAGCAGCATTTCTGAGTTTCCAGAGAGGCTGCAGATACTGTATAAAGCAGCAGTTCTGCGCTTTCAGAGGCTGGACATACTGTACACTGCAGCATTTCTGAGTTTCCAGAGGCTGCAAATACTGTAAATAGCAGCATTTCTGCGCTTTCAGAGGCTGGACATACTGTAAATAGCAGCATTTCTGTGTTTTCCAGTGGTTGCAAATCAATGCTGGCATCTTGGCATCAGAAGCTTCAAAAAAATGCGTATACTCTGAAGCAAGCCAGAAAGATTTGAAAAAGAGCGGGGGGTTGGGGCGGGGGGGCGCGCCCCCCCCATGCGCAAACAGAATTCTCGCATCATGGGTTTCGAAAGTGTGCTGAAGCACCTGGCACGACTTAAAATAAACGGGCGGTTAGGGGGGTGCAGGCTCGCATCAGAGGCGTCGAAAGACGCGTATACTTTGAAGCAAGCTGGCACGACTTCAATGAAGCAGGGGGTTGTTGGGGTGGGCCCCGCCCCCCATTTGCAAACACAATGCTCGCATAATGGGTTTCGAAAAAATGCGTATGCTTTGAAGCAAGCTGGCACGACTTCTTCCTTGCTTCTTTTTTTGTTATTTCTTTCATTGTTCTTTCGTTCTTGCTTTCTTTCTTGATTTCTTGATTTATTCCTTCCTTCCTTCCTTCCTTCCTTCCTTCCTTCCTTCCTTCCTTCCTTCCTTCCTTCCTTCCTTCCTTGCTTCTTTGCTTCCTTGCTTCCTTGCTTTCTTGCTTCTTTGATTCCTTGCTTCCTTGTTTCCTTGCTTCCTTGCTTGCTTCCTTCCTTCCTGCCTTCCTTCCTTCCTTCCTTCCTTCCTTCCTTCCTTCCTTCCTTCCTTCCTTCCTTCCTTCCTTTCGTCCTTCCGCCCTTTCTTCTCTCCCTCCCTCCCTCCTTTTTCTCCCTCCCTCCCTCCGGTTCCCTCTCTCCAGCGGAAGAACCGAATGAATTATTTTTTGATCCTAAATAACTTTTTTCTTGATCCTAAATAAATTTTTCTTGATCCTAAATAAAAATTTTTTTTGATCCGCATCCCGGGGGGGGGTGGGGGGTGCGCGCCACCCCCCCCCCCTTGTTTTAGGCCGTGCAAGCTTGCTTCAAGACCATATTATGAATCCTCTTCAAACCCATCACGCGAGCATCGTGTGCGGGTCGCTGCACCGCCCCAACCCCCCGCTCTGCTTAAGCCGCCTTCAGGTTGTGTAAAAAAAAAGTGCGAATTAAGATGGATTTGAAAAAGTACCACTGAAGAACACTCGAACTATTCTGTGAGAAGCTAGACTGAGAAGGTCAACACATATACAATTCCAGAGGCGAGGTCCGTGCAATATAATGGTGTGCGCTTATTGAAGCACTGCCTGCCTTGAGGTTCTGGAGAATATGTATGTAGAGAACAAAACCTCATTGCTATGCATTTAATTCGGGCTATTGTTTCTTAAGAATACAGGTTGACACGGCATAGGGGTCTACTCTTTTCGGGCTAGGGTCTATCGTCAGGGTAGGACCAGGAGGTGTCTATGGAAAGTGGACAGGGGTCTATGCGACATAGGGGAATACCACAGGTAGTGGTAAGGTCTATGCATAGGGTGTCTATAAAAAAAACCGGCAGGGTCTATGCATAGCATAGGGTTCTGACGGTTAGATGGAAGGCCCGCAGCATAAGTACTTATCGAGAAACGACAGGGTCGGTATAGGGGTCTATCGACGCCTATCATAGGGGGCTGCTTTTCGGACCTATCTTCGGACTGCCCAGCACAAACCCAAGCCCGAAAGCCCCGTGCACCCGAACCCTGGGGGTCACAGGCCCAGGATGCTTAGATTCACACAGAAATTAGAGTTTCGGCCAGGGACATTTTGTTTCGGGGGGCTCCGATCTGCTAAAGCCTCAGGCCTCCAACAGCGAAAGAATCTCAGAGTCGGGTCAAAAAAAACCCAGAAAGCTTGCTTTAACAAGCTGCGAACACCCCTGAAAAGTCGCACGCAAGAAACAAGCAAGCTCTCAGTCCTTGGTGCCCTCATAGAAATGATGTGGCGAATTCACCTCGCAGGGTGGGGTCAGCGATGCAAAGATGTGAAGACATGCTTCTGGCAACGCCACCCAAACCCATCTTCCATCGTGTGTCTGAGCCAGAAGTGTCTCGGGATTGAAAGCACGGTCCAACAAATTCGAGGCCTCGATGTCCGCAAAACGAAAAGCAAAAGCTCTCTTCCTGTTGACACCGCAAAGCTCACAGGGAGGTCTGTACGAGGCCCGCGTGTCCGTAGGTGCGTCAGTTCTTCCCATCCGCACCCGGCCTTTAAAAACACACACACACACACACACACACCAACTAGTAAACAACGAGACGGCGCTGTGGAAGGCGGGGGGGGCGACCTCGTACACGATTCGTCGAGACGGATTGACCATGTCCTTCGCCACCACATCCAAGAGGTAGGGACCTCGACAGAACGGTGAGCCGTCATGTGCTGTTCGCGCTTTTGCAGTTGGGTCGGGGTGCGGTTGCGCCGAGTTTTTCAAAGCTTTCACTTCAGCTAGGCCGCGTCCATTTTAGCACCGTCAAGATCCGTGCGTAAGGCCCACCTCGAACCCCAAGCCTAGCGAGGCGTTCTCAAGTGCCAAGGCCTGAACCCTAGAGGACCTAGAGCTGTTGAGACTTTAGGAGGACGTGCTCAGGAAGGCACCTGTCACGACTCCATTCTCATGCTCGATGCCCAGGTGGCCCAGACACCTGTCAACCCCATCTAACGGCGGATGTTTTTTGTAGAGAATCGCTGTTGCATCTGCATGCAGGTGGCCCGAAGCTGCGGCCGACTCCGGCTAACCCCGTGGGCCACGGAGGGGAAGGCATGGTGAGGGCTGAGGGAGTCTTGCATGCGCCCGGGCATCTTCAGCCACGCAGCGGTTTCCCGATCATGCTACCAAGGTGTACTGCGCCACCAAACTCCAATCGGCACTGCAGCTACGATCGGCGATTTCTTCCGGCGCGAAGCTACTCGCTGAGGCGGCAACGCGCTGACGTCGCGGTGCATCTCGGAGCTGAAGACATCCTGACGCTCTCAAGTTGCTAGCTCGGGGGATGCATGCAGGAGCACAAGAACTCATGACATCTCATCATCACCACGAATCACCACGAATCACCACGAATCACCACGAATCACCACGAATCACCACCATCATGCAAATATCAGCACCATCATCATCATTAATTATATCACCAACCATCGTCAGCAGCTACACTGCGGCACCCCGGTGCAACAATGAAGACAATTTAGGGCTCTGCAGCTGCAGGACCAACCTTCCCCAACCCACATGGCTTCTCATGCAGACCAAGCAGCTCCAGTCGAGCTGCCAGGAGTCGTCGCAGCCTCGTGGTCTTGGTGCCGGGCTTCCGGATCGCGTTCGGAGCGAGCTATGAGTGTTGCTTTTTTGACAGGATCTAAACAGTCCAGCCCTTTCGCCACGATTGGTGGTGGCTTCAAGGGAGAAGCCAGTTTCCCGAATTCAGCGTCCGAGGGCGGGAACAAGAACCCTTAATCACTTCGAGCACTTCGTTTTGCAGCAATCGTGTGAACCCTTTCTGGCGGAAGCACGAACCTTGCGCAAGAGGGCGACAGAGAGCTCCTGGCGTTCGTCGCCTGCACAGTCAGAGTTCTGAGGGGTGGGTTAACAATCGAGCAGTCCAGGTCTCGCTGCCAAAAAAGGCAGCAATGAGCACTCGAATCGCATCTTCTGCGTGACCGCAAGCTGGAAATTCTGTCAGGCCGGCTGCATGCCTCTGGGACCATCTGGTGCAACGGTTGTTGGCAGCACGACCTGCGGCGTCCGCGAAATGTGGAACAAGCGGGGAGTTCCATGAAAACAACAGCCGGGCTTACCGAGCCGTACTTGTCGAAGTCCGTCTGGGCTCGCACCTGCAAAGAACAACTTGTTCGAAACCTCTTCGTGCAACTGCTGGTCCACTCTAGGATAATTTGCCAGAACCCACGAAAACCCCGAAGACCGAAGCCCAAACCCACAGCCCACAGCCCACAGGCCACAGCTATGTAAGACCGCTCTAAGGGAAATGCTCCCCGGCCTTCTCCAGATAGCGCACCACGAAAGGCGGCAGGGATGCCACGAGCGAGTGCTGCTCCTCGGGTCACGTCACAAAATCTTTGCGAGAGCCTTGAGGTCACTTGGCCTTCGAACAGGAGGCAACAACTGAGCATGCTGAGCCCTTTATGGGCCCCTGCCATTTCCTCTCTCAGTCTCCCCACTCTTTTCCACTCTTTTCATCTCCCTTCTCTTCACTCAATATACTCAATCTCCTTCCGCAAGGCCAGCTCGATGCAGGCGAGGGAACGGATGGGGAAGCCCCCCGTAAAGCCGGCCTTTCCGAGACTCCCATTAAAATGGGTTGAGGGCTTAGCCACGTTTAGCCCAACTTTGTTCTCGTTCTCACCATCGACAGGAGCCCTTCCCAAAAGTCGCCCACCCCATTCGCTCGAGGTCACCCGGCAGCTCCCCGCCTGGACCTCCGCACAGCGCTTCAGGAAGGCGCGCCGGAGGGCGTCCCCTGGAGTAAAAACTGTAAAACAGCATCCCCAGCATCATTAGCTCCCCTCTAAAGCTGTGACCCTGTGGATCCGAATGTTAGGGCAGGTGTCGATGGTGTAAACGGGGCTATTGTAAGCAAGGCCGGGGCGCCCATGTAGTTCACCAGGAAGACCGGCGACACCATACAGCACAGCTCAGCATCTAACTCCTCTGCTGTGTTTTTGGTCGTTCTCTCAAGGATTCTCAGAATTCTCAAGATTCTCCACATTCTCACGATATTCTCAGAAATTCTCAGGATTCTCAGGATTCTCAGCATTCGCAGTATTCTCGAATCTGTCCTCAATGCGGTGCTCGAAGTGTCGGTTGAAGTGTTCCACGAACTTTGGCTGAGACCGGCACCTTGTGATCGCGCGGATCAACATGTTGGTACAGCATTGCGCAGAGTGGGGCGGTCTCAAAAGATCCCCTCGTGAACTTCCCAACAAACACCCAAAAGGGTCTTTTTGAAAAACCGCGCGATGCCGGGCGGCTCCAGGGCTGCCAACGCGTTCGCCGTCTTCACGAGGAGCCTGGCGGCTGCGGCTGAGGTCAGATTCGGGGCTCCTTGATGCCCCACGTTACCAAAACGTGGTTTCTCCTGCACCGCTCGCAACTGCAAGCCCAAGCCAACAAAAACAGAGAGAAAGAGAGAGAGAGAGAGAGAGACAGAGAGAGAGAGAGAGAGAGAGAGACAGAGGGAGACAGAGAGAGACAGGGAGACAGCGTGACCCTAAACAAGCGGGCTAGACTGCCCAACCATAGAAGCTGCAGCTAGGGAGATTGGGGGTAGATTGGGGGTAGATTGGGGGTAGATTGGGGGTAGATTGGGAGTAGATTGGGGGTAGATTGGGGGTAGATTGGGGGTAGATTGGGGGTAGATTGGGGGTAGATTGGGGGTAGATTGGGGTAGATTGGGGGTAGATTGGGGGTAGATTGGATTGGGGCCAGGTTCAGCCGCTGCTTCTCCCTCTCCTGCCAGACAGGAGCTCCTCCGCGAAGCGAATCTTGCTGAGCAGGTGCGCGACCGCCATGTCCACCTTGACGACAGCGCCCTACGACCCTGCTCAGTGAGAGGGGGGTGGCCTCAAAGGACCATAATGCCATAATCACACCGAACTCCACAACACTCCACGATACGCCTGAAACCATCCCAGTCATTTAAACGTAAAGAAACACCTTTCCATGCACTTCCCTCGGCCTCAAAAGTCATCCCTCAGCCTGTGGAGATGGGGCCCGGGCATAGTTCCGCTCACGGAGGCGCCGGCGCGCCATGAGCCGCAGCAGCTGGCAAAGCTGCTCCTGCCCGGCCTCTCCGGAAAATTGAGGCAACAGTGGTCACATTTGGTGACATTTGGTGGCCTTCAATTTTGGACACACAAAATGTTCAGTTGTTGTGGGATTCTTGCTGTCAGCATCCTGCTTCTTCTTGCAGGATTTCGAAAGAGTTCTGCAGGAGTCCACGGCACTTGCTCTCCCCCACCCTTGCACCTGCTTGATGTAGTGCGGCACCTCCACACCAAACTCATGACGTCTTCAGTGGATTTGGGTTTCGGGAATTTCGGGCTGATTTCGGGATTCTGGGGTCTCATGGAAAGCAAGTCAGCCAATGCATTTCAGAAGCGAGAAAGGGACACGGGCCACCTCACCGAGTAAGCGCATGTACAGCTCGTAGTCTTCGTAGCGGACCGAGCAAAAGAGCTTGAGAACCTTCACGGCGTGAGGGCTTATGGTTTGGAGGCTTGGGCGACGAAGCCCGAAGCTCTGGCCGTGGTGGAGAGACAAGATGGTAGAGAGCCCACCAACACCACCCCTGCACGGCCCACCCACCGAACATCCCTGAACATTCGGCACACTGCCAAAGCCACGCCTCTAGGAGCTGCTGTAGGTTCAACTGGTCCGCCAGGTTCTTTGCCTCTCACGGGGCTTGGGGCCAACCACTACCACCCATAAACCTTGTTTCTCTGATGAAACGGAAAACCCTCCCCCCCGGACCCCCCGCCTGGGCAGCCAAGTGAAGCCACAGGGGGCCCGTGGCCTGCCGACCTTTTTCACGATCCCGGCTTTTCCTGACAGTTGTAGGGGCTTTCGGCGCACTCGTGGGATTCAATATGGCAGCGCAGATAGCAGAACATGCCAGTTATCGATCCGGAGCTGCAGCAACTCTTCAAAGTGGCGGGGTGAGCACACAAACGTTCCACGCCTCAGATCCTGGAAAAAGTCCCTGACATGTAGGGCAGCCTGGCTTTCCCAAATGCAGAATTGTTTGGGGGAGGGGGGAGGGGCGCATCCAGCCCGCTGCTACAGAGTCCTCAACATGTTCAGCAATCGCCGTGCAACGGCCATCGACGCCACCTACTCTTCACCTATTCACCTACTGGGTTGGACACGCTTCGTCCGGCCTCATCGAAAGAGCTCTTCCAACCTCCCGGGTTCTCGGCCTTTCCTCAGATCAAACCCAACAAAAGGAGTCACTACCTCTAGGACCAAGCTACTGGGCTCGATCGCTGTGCTGTGCCCAAATGATTCAATTCTTTTTCCTAGATTCTTAGATTAAGCATCAGCCCGGTGCGCCGTGCACATTTCCACTGCAAAGCTTGCCCAACGGTGGCTGATGGAACAGCTGCAGTGACCTCTAGAAAAGGCTCTCCTTGACCCTGGGAAAGCGCCGAAAGCGCGGGAATGCATGACTAATCATGGCCCATGCAGCGACAGCTCTGGCCCCGTTAACTGCCCCTTTAGCGGCCCAACGGACATGGGTGGAATGGCCTTGGGCCGCCACCCATAATCCGCACATGAAAAAGGGCGAGGGATTTTGAACCGGAATCTTAAGCTTCTAAAGCGTTAACCCCTCACCTGACCCTGAAGACGAAGTCGGACCTGCACCATCCTCAAGGCCGCCCGCAACAGCCCTGTACCCGATCGACCGCGCACCTGTCATGCACTGAGCCCTGCGCCACGAGCTGTTGTGGTGGCGATTGCCAAATCCTGCCGGCTTCCGCGTCGTTTCCAGCGTTCAGTGTTGCAGGACTTTGCGAATCAGCAATCTTTGATTGCGCAAGACAACCGGATTAAGCTTTCCTCTATCACCTCGGAGAAGCAGAGGTGCTCGGCATTTGCAAACAGCAACTTCCCACTGCAGGTTTTTGGCGCCGTGTCAGCACTCGAACTCTTCGGTACCGCAAAGACGTGGTAAAGACGTGGCGCTGTTTCGCTCGGGCACTTGGACCACTTCGTGCGTCCGCTCTCGCCGTACCATCTTCTCGAGGCCTGCTCACACCGTGCTCTCGCCTCGGTGGGCCCGCCTGGGGAGTTCTTGAAGACTCCCGAAACCACATTTTCCTCGACAGGCGCCGTACTTTCGGCTCCTAGGTCCCAGCAGGGGAGCGCAAGCTAAGGGGAATTCACAATTCCGAGGTCATCGCTTTTGATTGACTTCTGGGCTCACGAAATGCGGATGTCATAGTTTTTGGACGTCTGGGCTCGGGACATGCGAAACTGTCGTCGTGGTTTCGCGAAATGCGATACTGAGGACGTCCGGAAGTAGTGGGGCTCCATAGCCGACTCTTGTAGTACCAACGTAGAACACGGAGGACGTCCGGAACTTCAGCAACTCCAAAGTTACTACCAACATAATACGTGCAGGAGACGGAGGACGTTCGGAGCTCCAGTGGCGAGTGGTCGACTTTGAATGTTCTTGGGGCGCTCTGATGCAGTTCTCTTTAGGTTCTTGGAGAGGGGTCTTTCGAAAGGTCTTTGGAGTGAATGCTTCTGGGCTTGCGGGAGTGCGGTGGTGGGGCAGCCCAAGAGCAGAGCGAGACAGAGTTGGGGTCGAAAGAAAGACTCTCTCTTTGCAAGAAACGTGGAGAACCGCAGAAGTCACCATGTCCTGCTCGGTGTACATGGCTTGGCGCCCCAGCGGTTGGGCCTTGGGCTCGGGACAGACTGCCGGCTCGCCGCGTCCCTTTTTTCCAGGCCTCGGCCCTCTCCTCAACCACCAGGACGGCCTGCCTCGGAGGAAAAGCGGTCTTTGAAGCTTCCAAGGTTCTTCGGGGATTGCTTCGGGTGTTCTTTTTGCAAAGCCCCAGACTTCTAGAATCTTCCAGACGTCTGAGGTGTTCTTTCAGGCTTTGTTGACGGCATTTGGAAACCATCCGTGGATGTTCTAAAACAGGTCTCGTGCTTGCTTAGGGTTTCGGGCTCGGGGGGTCTTTTAGGTTTCTCGACACAACATGGAAAGCGTAAACATTCCGAGCGAGCGCTCCAAAACCAGGGGGGCACCTTTCAGGGAAGCGCCCCGTCTGCGAAAATGGGAGAAAAGCTTCCAGAAGCGGATGGGTTTCGATCCCCTTCTGTGGCCGTGGCTCGCGGTCCCGGCGGCTGCTTGGGCGTCTGCGCTGCCCGGGCGGCAACTGGAAGCAGCATCGCACATCAAGGGCACAAAGGGGTTTGGTTGGGGGTGGGGGAAAGGGGGCGGGGAGGGTGCAAACGATTTGTCCGAAGGTGGAGATGATGAAGTTGCTAGGCGGTATATCTGAAGACAAAGCAGCAGACGTGGCACAAGCGTATTGCGTTACCCTAAAACCCTCGCGGGAGTCCTTTGCCTTTAAAATGTCGCTGAAGCCTCCCTGCACCCCGAGAGCGAGAGGGAGAGCGAGAGGGAGAGGGAGAGGGAGAGGGAGAGGGAGAGGGAGAGGGAGAGGGAGAGGGAGAGGGAGAGGAAGACAGGCCGGGAGGGAAGGGGGGGCAGCGTGGCTGTGATCAGTCCCAACCTCAGGTGGCTTCTCCACTTCGGGAGCACCGGATGTCGCCAAGTCCCACCTCCCGCCATTCTGCAAGGGTGACAAAAACGAAGGCTCTTTGTCGACGCATGTCGGCGCTTGTCATGACTCGCCCCAACCTTCCCATCCGCACACATCTGCAATCACTGGAGCTTCAACGTAGGTCTGAAACGGCGCCCCCCCTACCCCGCTCCCTCCCCACCTGCCTTATAAATCACGGGTTAGCGCTATCTAAACGATGTGTGTTGACTTGACAGATGACGTTCTGGAGATCTTTTTCCGCCTTGGCGAGGCCTCGGACATCTCTTGGCTGGGCCCGGGCCTGGCGCGAAGAGCCCAAGTTTGAGATGAGATGTTCTCTGTTGGATTTCTTTTCGATTTCATTTTGATTGCCTTAGGTCTGGCTGTGGCTTCAGGAGCTTTACGGGAGTAAATAGAACATCTATAGCGACTGAGCTGACTGACAGGAGCTTTACGGGAGTAAATAGAACATCTATAGCGACTGAGCTGACTGAACACATGCTTCCCTGCCTAGGCTGCTCTTCAGCCCCGGCCGGTTCCATTGATCCTGGGCATGGGTGGCTTTCTCACTTTCCAGCTTTTCCCCAAAATCCCTACACCCTTCTCCTCACCCTAAACCCAACTTTCTCCGAACTTTCTCCGAACTTTCTCCGAACTTTCTCCGAACTTTCTCCGAACTTTCTCCGAACTTTCTCCGAACTTTCTCCGAGCTTTCTCCGAGCTTTCTCCGAGCTTTCCCTGTTCCGGGGAGCCGCACCGCTGCAGAGCACTGGGCACTGCACGGAGTGCCCCGCGAGCGGGGCCTCTTGCCCGTCTCGAGCCACAGCAACAAGCAGAGCACTCAAACAGAGCACTCCAGCACTCCTCAGTTTCGGGATACTTCTGTCTTGAAGGGGAGGATGTTGAAAAGGACCTTTCAAAAGCTTAAAGAGTATTCCAATAATCAATAATCAATAATCAATAATCAATAATCAATAATCAATAATCAATAATCAATAATCAATAATCAATAATCAATAATCAATAATCAATAATCAATAATCAATAATCAATAATCAATAATCAATAATCAATAATCAATAATCAATCATCAATCATCAATAATCAATAATCAATAATCAATAATCAATAATCAATAATCAATAATCAACTTCTATGTGACAAAAACGAAATCTCTATACCGGGCTCCAGAGTCCAGGCAGCGCGCTGGGCACGTTTTACTGGAGTGAATCTTCCCCCCCCCCCCCCAAACAGCGATTGAGAAGGTAGGAAGGAATCAGTAAAGAGATCTCCAGGGCACTCTGCATGTCTTGCGCAGCGCCGTGTCAACTGCAATTGCTGAAAGAGTCTTTGGCGCGTCAGGCGGTCTGGAGTCTACGAACTATCGAGTCTGCAGCGGGCTCACCCCTGACTCTCCGCAAGGACAGAGTAGCTTCCGGCAGCGATGGTGAGATTTCTGACCATGTCGTTTGCTCCTTCAACAAACTCTTCAACACCTACGCCCGGATGTCACCACCACCGCTTCGATCACAGCCTCTGCTATAGGAACAGAACACCGAATTCCAGCTCGAGGGCTGTTCATGGCTGCACCCCGCTTGCACTGCAGGGTTCAAAGATTGGTGTCAAATCGCTAGCTGCTCTGCGCAAAGAGCGCTGCCTCATCGACCTCATCGTGTCAGATGCTACCAAGCTGGAGGCGGAAACAAACGAACACAAGATAATCATCAAGGACTCATCTGCACTGTCGGTTTTGTCGCATCATAGTTGCTGGTCTCAGCTGTGTAGTTTGCTTGGATTCTGTCCCTGTTATGAAGGGATTATGGATAATTGCGGGGGCTCTCCCTCGGGGTCGTTCCAAACGGCTCGTCTGACACCGCGCCCGCCGCCTTCGACGTGTCAGCAAGTCGAATTAGAGTCACAAGATCTCGCAATGCACTAGAAGGAACAAAAACAATCCCACGATCTGACCCGCAGGCACTGAATCTTTCGAGAAAAACAACGATCACGCATTGAATAAGTGGTACCGGCTTCTCATGTATTGTATGCCAATCGTCCGGAATGCTCGGAGTTTTCTTCGGCTCACACATGACGCAACTCGGCTTCGCTTGGCCATTCGACAACCTTTCGCGCACAGATAGATAGCCAGGGAACGCCGCTTCGGGAAGTACTCCACGGGTAGGTGTTCCTGCCGCTTACCGTCCAAACGTCGACGGAGGCTTGTTGAATTGAAGCTGAGGAATCTGCGTCACGCGGACGCACATTCGACACACAGATTTCAGACCTGAGCACGCAAACTGGGCGTGCCTCGCGCACGCAGCGAAGCAGTCTTGCTTCTCAGGTTTCAGTTGACAATCATGTCTCTTGGGACCTCCCCACCTGCACCCAGCTCCCAACAGCACAAGTGCCATGGCAGCAGACAAGGCTTGGGCAGACCGCTCACTTTCACGAGCGTCCTCCGTTGCCCTCCGACCCGTTTGCACTAAGGCTGGGCTGGCCTGCTCCAAGCCCTGAACTGCAATGGGGTTTGCTCAGAAGCTCAATTGACGGACTGCGGCTCAAGATTTCCAATGTTGGGATCGAGTTCCCCCAACTCCTGAATCCAGGACACTGGAAAAAGTCAACCTCAAAAGTGTTTTGGGCTAAAGTGGGCAAAGCCCGGAAAGCCTCACTGGAAACCTGAGCCCGGAAGATGCTTGCCCGTTTTCCAGAAAGCCCCCTTTGAGCGGCGGGCCCAGTCGTTGGGGTCGACAAGTGCTGGACCCCGGGCTGCGAAGAACGTCGGCTCGCTGCGGACGTCCAAACGCCGCCGGTGCTCCTAGGGGGATTTTTCTCGAGTCGCACGAGTGACAACCATTCAAACCGTGGCAAACTACAGACTCAGCCTTACAGCTCCGCCACAGGATCCGCGGTCCTTGGTGGTCTTTCCGGAGAAGGCCAGAAACAAGTGATAGAGCCACAGCAAGACCTTGCGAGATTCAAGACATGCAGGGTCCGTGTGTTTGCTTGTTTCAACTCAGCACCTTAGCTCTGATAGTTGCTCGAAGGAGGCAACAGAACTGTAAGGCTCTGGACCTGATAGGAACTGAGCACCTCTTCTGTCTTGCTTCTCACCCCATCTGAGCCCACCAAACTTGCAAAACGGGGCGTGCAACAATCAATAACAGGAGCAGCCTGCGACCGCTTCTCCCTAAAACGCCCAGAACCCTCAGAGACCCAACGGTAGAGTAGAACTATGTAACTATGCAAAACTCCCAGGCCGGCGAAACAGGGTTCTTCCATTGGGGCCCAGGCTAAAAGGGCAGCACACACGGCCACCACACCGCAGCTCACTAAAACCTCAGGGGATTGCAGAGTTGCGCTCGTTGCTGGTGACGTTGCAGATGATGGAACTGCTACAATACTTGAGCCTTGTCGCAGGAATCTGCCCAGTCCACATGAAAGGCATTATTACTTGGCCGTCGCCTGTCATGTGAAAGGCTAAAGACACTAAAGGACACTAAAGGACACTAAAGTGGCTTTGAAAGCCAAACGGAGATCCAAAAGCCCAGGGCCGCGGCAATCAATCGATACCAAGGCAAAGCCGCTTCGGTTACGGAGTCGTCCGAATCGTCTGGGATTCACGTAGGCTCTTAAGGTGTTTATGGTCAGGTGTAGATGGCATGAGAGGGCCATGCACGCGGATAAAGAATGTTGCACAGTTTCTGGACGGAGCAAGGACAAGAAGAACCCCAAGCAAGGCAGGAAAGGCCCTCAACCGCAAGTGAGCTCCAACATCTCTCAACATCATCTCTGACGGTGAGCATAAGTTTGAGAAAGCACAGCGAGAGCGAGAGCGAGAGCGAGAGCGAGAGCGAGAGCGAGAGCGAGAGCGAGAGAGAGCAGAGAGAGCCGAGAGAGAACACAGAGAGAGAACAGAGAGAGAGAACAGAGAGACAGGGGAAGAAAGAAAGAGCCACTCCCTCGGTGCCCAGCTCGGCTTGGAGAAAGTCCACAGGATCGCCGGCAGCGCCACGAAGGCGAAAAGCATGGCACTCGTGGTGAAGCCGATGAAGAAGTGGTAGTTCCTGCTCTCTTTCATCAACTTTCTTTGTGAAAGATGGATCTAGCTGCTAGCTATGTTGCTGAATGGAAGGATTTCAAGGATTATCTCGCGACTCGAAAGTCAGGGTCTGCTCCCCTTGCCAACCCCCCCCCCCCCGCACAACCTTTTTCAGCGACTCCTCAGCGAGGGCAAGAATCAGGAGGGTTTAAGGTGTTTACGTAGCGGAGTTTACAGCTACTTTAGGGGGCGTGAATTCTAGGGGTTCCCCTGGATGCCTCTGCCCGATGCAGTTATTGACGAAGGGGCAATGGTGATCGAAACGAAGCACCTGGGCTTTTGGAGGACCCAGTGAATTTCAGCTTCGTCACCGACCAGAGCTGCAGGGTTTACAGCTTTACTTAGGGTGAGTGGTGTTGGGAGTGTCCCGGCTTTTGTCGTTTTTCCAAAACCCCGTGAATCATAGGGTTTGATGCAAGGGGTTCACGCGCACAAAGCCGAGGAGCACAGTGGTCGCAGTCTTTGCAATGCGACGCCCGTGGGGGCCGGACGATCTTGCAGGTGTGGCACCTTTGGACTCCCAGGCTTCGAACTCCCCAACTGTAAACACAGCAAACTTCGCAAGCAGCCCCCTCAAAGTGCCAGGCCTATCCCAGCCATTCCCAAACCACAGGACCCCGGGAGCTTTCGCAATTCTAGCCTCTCAAGCCACCTTCCGTACTGGAGAGTGAGGCATATGCGAGCACCGCAATGGCACATGATGGCACATGTGCATGTTTGATCAGGACTCCTCCGATGTGAGCTCACCCGTGAGAACACGTAGGCCAAAGCAGATAACAATCGGGACATCGACCCGCCACAAACCCTATCAGTATAGATCCACAACAGGACCTGGCAGTGCAAAATCTCTGAGTGAGATGTTCTGTCGAACTCATTACGATTGCTGTCGCTGTTTGTTCGGCTGCGGCTCCTGCCTCAAAGTCAGACCCTGTTCTCCAAAGGTGCCTTTACCACGATCAAAAGCTAAGACACCCGCTTCGAGACTGCAAAGTGGCACATCGAGTGGGGAATGGGGTGGTTTAGGTGTAGAGTAATTTGAACAATGAAACAGCTACTCAGTGTGATGCACCGAGGCACCACCTGTAGCCCTGCTGCCTCAGCTGATCTGAGACCTGGGATTGACATTGAGCAAGCCGCGATCGGAGCATCACCAAAGCGAACATATTGTGAAGATACACGAGCGAGGAAAAAAGGCTGCGGGATTGCTTTGGTGAAGTGGGTTTTTGATCAGTCGTTTTTGGATTCATTCTGCGATTTCTTTGTTTGAGCGCTCGTGCTCGTGCTCGTGCTCGTGCTCGTGCTCGTGCTCGTGCTCGTGCTCGTGCTCGTGCTCGTGCTCGTGCTCTTAGTCGTAGTCGAAGTCGTCGTCGTAATCGTAATAGCAAGCAGGAAGTAGCAAGTAGTAAGTCGCAAGTAGCAAGTAGTACGGAGTAGTAAGAGTAGCAAGAGTAGCAAAAGCAGTACGAGTAGTGAGAGTAGTAAGAATAGTACGAGTAGTACAGTAAGAGTAGTAAGAGTAGTAAGAGTAGAGTAGTAAGAGTAGTAAGAGTAGTAAGAGTAGTAAGAGTAGTAAGAGTAGTAAGAGTAGTAAGAGTAGTAAGAGTAGTAAGAGTAGTAAGAGTAGTAAGAGTAGTAAGAGTAGTAAGAGTAGTAAGAGTAGTAAGAGTAGTAAGAGTAGTAAGAGTAGTAAGAGTAGTAAGAGTAGTAAGAGTAGTAAGAGTAGTAAGAGTAGTAAGAGTAGTAAGAGTAGTAAGAGTAGAAAGAGTAGTAAGAGTAGTAAGAGTAGTAAGAGTAGTAAGAGTAGTAAGAGTAGTAAGAGTAGTAAGAGTAGTAAGAGTTGTCAGAGTAGTAAGAGTAGTAAGAGTAGTAAGAGTAGTAAGAGTAGTAAGAGTAGTAATGTGAGCTGACATGAGTGCATATGCATCTTCTGCTCTGTGATGCATTAGGACTCGGCAGACCACCTTGTAGTTTTCCTTTGCATGTAGAGTTTTGCAATTCGAATCAATGCCAATATTTTGGCTCAAGTACCGAGCTTGTGCCTTTGAGCACGGTAGATTCGTACAGTAGCTCTTAGGTTGCTGTGCGGTCCGACCGGACGCACTCAGGCGTAGCTGCACAAGTGCTTGAACTCGCGAAGTCGTAAAACAGCGTGACCGGGCTGTGATTGCATTGGCTTAGTGCAAGTCCAGTGCTGGTCGACTTCACAATTGGGGGCTGTTCTGGGAAACGTACAGCTCTTGTGCCTACGGCCCGAGTGGGCAAGCATTGCTTTGCTTGTCTGTCGCGGTCCGTGACCTGGACGCGTGGACTGTGTGCCACGCTTGCGGCCTGTTAACCAAGGCGCGGCGCTTCGTGTGCCACGCCTGCGGCCTGCTAACCAAGGCGCGGCGATGTCCGCAGAGGTTGCAGGTCAGGCCGAGGGCGTCACCCTCCTCGAAGCGATCGAGGGTGGAGACGTTCCCTATCCCGAGCGGATGAGCTACGTCGCTTGGCTTAAGTGGCGTAGGGAGACTGGCAGCCGTCCGTTGTCCAAGCGGGATGGGGTCAGCACTACGCCAGAGCAAGAGGCGGCTCTCTGGCGGAAAGTCATGAAGTTCCTCCATGACGCCGAAGACGAGGACGAGGATGAGGAGGAAGAAGAAGAGGACTCCGAGCTAGTCCCTGAGGCCTCGGGCGCTGGAGGCGACAGTCCGCCGCGGGTGGACGTCAGCGCCGCGGCTAGGGAGCTGGCCATGGTCCCTACCGGTGCTGCCTATGTCCCTGCTACGGCACCAGGGTCCCGCCCGGCGGGACCGTCCGGTCCGCCGTCGACAGCAGGTTCAGTGCCAGGCACCGCAGAGGGCTTGCAGGCGGAGCTGCGCGCGATTTTCCGTCCAGACCAAGAACCGGTCGCGGACTACTTGACGCGCGTTTCGCGGATTGTCCTCGCGCTGAAAGCGCATGGAGTCACGGTGAGCTCCCGTGACCTTGACGCCTTAAGCACCAAAGCCACCCTCCTTGCGGATGAGTTCTCCAAGATAGGCGGGGACTGGCATCCGACAAAGATGGTCCGTCGGCTGCGGACCAGATTCTCGGTCGCGGCTTTGCGCGGTGGCGAGGACCCCGAAGACGCAGAGGAGATTCAGCGTGAAATCCAATGCATCGGGGAGCTTATCCTCGCGCTAGGGGGAAAAGAAAGCTCGAGCCAAGAGAAGGTTTGGAGCTCCCCGTCCGATGTGCCAGTTGAAGCCGTGGGGCCGCGTTCCCCAGGGCTCCCACAGCCTGCGACTGCAAGTGGGTTGGGGGTAGGTTTGGACCGTGAAGGTTTGCACACTGCCGAGGTTGCAGGTGGTCCTTCCGCGGCCCGTGACCTGGGCGCGACGGACGGCGATTCCCCTTTGCGCGCGAAGCTTGCGGCGCTGGAGATGGAGATAGAAGCCCTGAAGCGAGGTTCAGACGGCGGAGGTTCGCAGACCGGGTCCCAAAACCCGGCGGGCGATTTCGCCGCCGCACTCGCCGCCCAAACTGAAGCGCTGAAAGAAGCGTTAGCGCAGAGGGGCGGGCAAAGCTCCATAACGACGGTCAAAACTGACCTCACGTGGCCGACGCTGACCGACGACAAGTCGGACGCGCGAGACGTTGTCCTGTTCTACGAGGAGTTCGAGGACGTCTGCGCGCTGGCCAACAACTGTCGCGGTATGAGTGCGCGCGAGAAGCTGCTAGCGCTACGCGGGCGCTGCCGCGGCTCGCGCATGAAGACGTACACGAACGCCTACCGCGCAGCGTGGAAGTCGGGAGAGGTTCTCTCCGACCCACAGGCGGTGTACGACCGCATCAAGAACAAGCACTTGATGTTCGGGGAATCGCGGGAGGAAAGAGAAGTCCGCGTGGATGGTGAGCATGCCTCCCTCGCTAAGGGCAAGCTCACAGGCCACCAATTCGAGCCTTTGTTTGAGGCATCGATCGCGGACCTTGAGGCGGTGGGTCTTGGGAAGACCCCACGAGAGTTGTATCTCTCGTACCTCCGCAAGATGCCCCCGTATCTCCAAAAGGAGATACGTAACGACAAGCGGTTGTGGCCCGGCGATCCCAAGGATGGCGGGCTGAGAGGGCCGCAGACTTGGGAGGAGAGCCACAAGGTCGTCTTGGAGTACGAACAGAGGGAAGCAGCTCACCGGGCTGTTTCCCACTCTGTGTACTCCACGACCGGCTCTCCGAGCGCGGACCCGTCGGTCGCGCTAGCCGAGGCTCAGAAGGAGATTAAGAGCCTCAAGGCCGCCGCCAAGGCTGCTGCGAAAGGAGCAGCTGCCGCGGCCAAAGCTGGCGCGGATCAGACGTTTGCCGCTGCGTCGAAGGGAGCTGGCAAAGGAGCGGACAAGAAGATCTGCTTCCACTTTCGCGACCACGGGAATTGCCCGAAAGGGGATGCCTGCCCGTACAGCCACGACAAGGAGCTTCGCAGAAAAGCTCTCGCGGCCAAGAAGGGTGACCAAACCTTTGCCACGGCGAAAGGCAAGGGCAAGGGGAAGGGAGGTGGCAAGGCTAAGGCCAACGCAAAGCCTAAGGCTGCGGCCAAAGGCGCGGCAAAGCCACCAGGCACTGTTTGCCCCTTTTTCTCCAAGAATGGGTCGTGCAAGAAAGGAGCCAGCTGCGACATGGTCCACAACCTGACGACCTCAGGAGGGACGCCGGCCTTGCCTGCCAACTGGGCCGCGCCCTCCGGGGCTTCCATGTCTAACCCCTTCGCCGCGTTCGGTGTCCAGATAGGAAGCTCAGGCGTCCAGGCAGGCGTCTCAGGAGCCGCAGGACGCGCCGCGGTGCACGCGCTTCCGTTGAGCAAGGGCGGGCGGGACAAGTTCGCCACCCTGGACGATCTGCCGAAGGACTGGTGGAGCCTGGCAGACAACGAGCCAGGAGGCTACCAGTACAGGACGGTAGTCCAGGTGCTCGACCGTAAGGTCGAGTGCATGCTCGACGGATGCGCCGGCGCAAACCACGTGACAGAGGAACTCGTGGTGGGCATGATGAACCGGGCTGCAGAGCTGGGGATCGGCACCGAAGATCCCGGCTTCCCGGTCGTGAGACTCGAAAAGTGGGTCCACCCCGAATACGTGCATGGCATTGCTTCGGGAGCCCCCGTTCCTCTGAGCGGGGCAGCCGTCTTGCGCGTCACGCTGGTGGAAGGCAGGACGGCGGACGACTGTCGCCCCAACACTGAAATTTTCGTGCGATGCAAAATCGCAGCCAGGGGAACGTCCGATTGGCACGGACTGATCCTCGGCGGCAGAGCGTTGGACTGCGCCGGAAGGATGGGCCTGGGTTTCAGGCCGGGTCCCGACTTTCACGTCCTCGACACGCTGGGAATCAGGATGCCCAGATGTGAGGATCACAGCAAGACCCGGAAGGACAGGGCCTATGCCTTCGAAGAAGCGCGGTTGTCGAGCCTGGACGACGCGTCATGCACCGAGCCTGGGGGCGGAAGTCGTGAGCTCCTCCGCTACGACGGAGAAGAGCCGCTCGAGCTCTCGCCAGGCGATGGGGTGCTGGTGCCGGTCGTGCGGGAGTCAGGAGTCTCCGCAGAGGGATCCCTGTCCGAGGTAGTGCTTCCGGTTGAGTGCGGGGTTGAGGCTGTGCCAGGCCTTTGGCCCACAGGAGAGGGTAAAGGGTTTGTGTTGCTTGCAGCCCAAGAGTGTGATCACTCTCTCCAGCCGGGCGAGGTTGTTGCGGAAGTGCGTTCCGGCCTCGTTAGCACTGCGGCCTGTGGTTGTGGCGCGGTTGAGACGGTGTTCGAGTCGGAGCCGTCTCCGCAGGCATGTGCGGATTGTGGGGTCGCCGTTGCTACGGTTGACCATGACCCGTGCTTTGCTTGCGGGTCCGCGTCCAGGGCCGCGGCAAGAAGCTTCCAAGGTTGTTCCTCGTGTGCGCGGCAAGAAGCTTCCAAGGTTGTTCCTCGTGTGCGCGGTCCTTTGGGCGGCTGCGTACCGGCGCCAGGATCGGTGTGCTATCGGTCCTTGCTGCGGTGACTGTTCTCGCTTCGGTGTGGGGCGGGAGCGGCCCGGTTGGGCGCCCTGTTGAGGAGCCTGGAGTGCTTACTTGCTTGGACCACCTTCCAAGCGTCGACGGCTGGTGGGAGGCGCCGGGTGGTTACGCGTCTGTGTGGGGTAGGCGCCCTGCGCAGAAGGACCTTGGGACCCTGGCGGTCGAGAAGGCGCCTTACGAAACGTGCTTGCTTCAGCGCGCAGGTGAGGCGTGGCGTCTTTGGGACACGAGGGATTTGCGTGTGGCGGAAAGCGTTGTGTGCAGCGATGAGGTTCCCGTCACCGAACGCCTCGCGGTCTTTAGGACGCGCAAGGGGCCACGCTGGGCTGGCTGGCGTGAGGGATCGGCCACGGCTGGAAGAGGCGCAAGTGACGCTGTGCGCCCAGCAGACGCGGTCGACACGGCGCGCTGCCCGAGCTATCATATCGTGGAGAGCTGGGATATCGACAAGATGATCGAAGAGCCTCCAACGGACTACTATTATGAGAAGCTCGCGGCAGATATGCGCGCCCGGCACCCTAAGGCGTGCCCGCACCTCCTCGACCACCTCGTTTCCTTAGAGGGTTTCCTAGACAAGTCAATCTTGTTTGGGTTCTCCTTTGGAATCAGCAAGGCCGAAGTTTGTGTCTCCAAAGGCAAGCTCCTAGGACACAACATTGGGCGGGACGGGAGTTCGCCTGACGAAGAGCGTTGTCAGGCGGTGATTGACTTTCCCCCGCTCTGGGAGAAGCTTCACATTCAGCAATTTTTGGGTTGCGCAAATTGGTTGCGCGGCTACCTGCCTGTTGAGTATGGGCACGCAGCCAAGATTTTAGGGCAGTGGCAGAAGCCAGGCGCCGTCTTTCCTGAAGGCGGGCTGGGCTCAGCCGCCACCGAGGGTTGCAAAGCCTTTAAAGCGATTAAGCGCATGATGCAGAACCGCATCAATTTGGCTACCTTCGATGAGGCCTCTGCTGCGGATGGGTCGTGTCCCCTTGAGCAGATCGCGGATGCGTCGGGCATCGCGGTAGGGGGCAGCGTCGTGCAGATGACGCGTGACTTGAGTCAGCTCAAGGTGCTTATGACGCACTCGAAGAGCTTGACCCCCGCGCAGCAGAACTGGCCGCCCTTGATACAGGAGGCGTTTGCCCAGCTCGAGGTAAAGCGGGCGACACGCCGCATGTTTGGCTCTATTCGGACTCTGTGTTGGACAGATCATGCCAACCTTACCCGAGCGCAAACGTCGGACATCGGAATGGATCCGAAACTCGTCCGGTGGGTTGCGGAAATCCTTATGGATGGGTCCGAAATAAGGAGCCTTAGCGGTCGCTCAGCGACGCTGGGTGACAGTTTTAGCCGCAATCCCAAGGATCGGGATGCGCTCCTTGCGGCGAGGACGAAAGATCTCGAGGGCCTTTCGGGCCAACTCCGAGGTTTCGACCTGGACCAGTACCTCGGAGAGGGTACTGAGGGTGACGGACCCGTGCCCTGGGCGGTCGGCAACGACGCCGTCCCAGAGCCTGCGGGCCGTGTCCAGGCCGCGGCTGTGCCGATGTGCGTCGTCGCAGCCCTTCCGGTGCGCGTCATGGTTGTCTTTGACTACGCGCGTTGGAAAGAGCAGGACGCAGAGCTGACTGAGATCAGGCGCGTCTTCCAAGCGAGCCTCCCTGGAGTTTCTGTGGCTGTCAGGGGTTGTTGGGGTCCGTTTGAGGATACCGACGGGCTTGCCTCGCATTTTGATTGCGGGGCCGGCAGGCTCGCAGGGACCAAGAAGATCAAGCGGATCAGGGTCGACTTGCTTACTTCGTGTGCCAAGGTTCTTAGGGAAGCTTCGGGGTTTCGTCCGCAGTTCCTCGTAGGACTAGGGCAAGGCGGGCTTGTCACAGCCGTCCTTAGGTGGCCTTTGGTTGTTGAGCTCACGCTCCAAGCAAGGAACCTGCAGCGCAAGGAAGCCAGGGCTGTAGGAGAGGCTTGGGCAGGCATCAAGGCTATCTGGGCGGTGCGGCCACGCCTTTGGCGCACGCAGCAAGGCCACTTGGAAGTGGCCGAGGCTTGTCCGGAACTCAAGAAGGATTTTCCGGAGCCTCCCCTGCGAGGATTTGGGATCGTAGGGAAGCAGGCATTGGGGGCGGAAGTTCTGCGGTCCTTGAGGCTGGACGCGGTTCGTTCCATCGATGATGCCAGCATTAGAGGAATGCTGGACGAACCGTCACGACCCCTCTGGGACCATGAGGGTCTGTGCATCTGCGGCAAGCGGACCTACCTGTTTTCTCGCTGCCCCGCCTGCATCGAGAAAGAGGCAGTCGATACCTCGGTAGAGATAGCCGAGCGGGAGGAGCCCGAACCTCCGCTTGAGGGCGACCTTGAGGCCCATGAGGTGGGCCTAGAGGTCAACTCCGTCCTTGCAACTTTGGATAGGACAGGAGGTTTAGTTAGGGTTAGGTCCTCAACCATCCAGCAATGGGCGGTAGGGTTTAGGACTACGCCCAAAGATGCTCCAGTGCCCACTGCATATGGCATGCTGAGTGGGAAGATATGGAAGAAGAGCCATTCCATGAAGCTCAGCCTCGGCTCCCAGCACAAGGATCTTTCCAAGTGGGGCGATGTGAAGCCTTACTGGACCACATGGGTGGTCAGAGAAGATGGTGCTGTGGTGGCGGGGCACAACTGCTCGCCCCTGAATGCGGTTCAGGGCGACATCGTCGTGCATTGGTCGTCAGTGGTGAACTGGCACGGCCACAGGCATGTCGTGAATGAGCAGTGTGAAGTGCTCTGGAGGTCTAACGGCAAAGAGGTTGCCTTAGACCCCTCCTTCGGCAAGCTGATAGCCCTTGTGGGTAGGGTTACTCAGGTCATTGGCTGGCGGGCAACCGGAGAAGCAGCTTCGGATCCCCGCAGGTCTACCCTGCAGGCGTCAAGGGTCCTTGCTCAATTCTCTTCGTCCAATGTGGGCGTAGAAGGGCATTGGACCGCGGGCGCTATCAGTCGCGGAAAGAATGCCAATGAGTGCAAGCTGAAGGGTAGAGTTTTGGCGTTTTTGGGTGAGGAGCACAAGGGCCCTGCAGTGGTTCTAGAGCTCGTCAGCCATAGCCCCATCCTGTGCATTTGGGACCGTTCCTCAACCAAGGTCAAGGTCGAGTTTAAGGGCGGTGTTCCGTCTTTGAGCCTGATCGCGGAGGAGGACGAAAATCGTCGTGAGCAGCTTGCGGTCGAGGCAAGGGACGCGGCGAACATTTCGGAGTTCCGAGTCACGGGATCCCTTCGTACGGCGTGGTACGAGGGCCAGCGGCGCGATCCCTCATTGGCGGGCTCGATTCGCAAGCCAGAGCCGCCGATGGTGATCTCCGGAGACGGGTTGCTCGAGCGCGAGGTGACCCTCAGGACGGGTCAAACCGTCGTTGTCCCAGTGGTTCCCAACGGGGCTGCGGGCGCGAATGGAGTGACCTGGCGCCGCGCTTGCTACAATTCAGTCCACTGTGGAGTCCTTGGGGCCCATAGGTCCGCTGAGGTTACCATCAAGCTGCTAGAGAGGGCAGTCTGGTGGCCCGACTTAGAGAAAGATGTGCGGACCTGGGTCGCCAAATGTCTCGCTTGCATTAAGGGCCGCTCTCGACCGACGAAGGTCGAGGCTCGTGCGGTCAAATGTGGCGCCGAGACATGCTGGCAGGAAGTCAGCGTGGACTGTGAAGGTCCGAACCGAGAGGACAGGGAGGGGCATAGGTACTCGCTTACGTACTTCGATTGCCTCAGTCATGCTGTCCTCCTCGAGCCGATGAGGTCTCTGACTCATGCTGAAGTCAGGAGGGCGTTCGTGCGCTGTGTGCTTCGCAGCAGGACGATCCCGAGCCTCATCAGGTCGGATAGAGGGCCAGAGTTCAAGAATGCGCTCATGGCAGAACTCAGCGCTATGCTTGGGACCGAGTGGCGGTTCAGCGCGCCCTTGAGGCCTTGTGAGTTGGGCGCAAACGAGCGAGTCCACCAAGAAGTTCAAAAGGTGCTGGGGGCGGTCGTCAGGCAAGTCGGCGCCTCCCTTTCCGAAGCTTGGTCGGATTGGCTCGTGGTGGCGGAGTACGTCATAGATAACACTCCGGGACCCCACGGGTATACCCCGAGGGACCTAGAGCGGAGCTGGTCGCTCGCTCTACCACTTGAAAAGGACGTCCTGCGAGACGCCTTGCAGTTTGAACCCATCTCTGATTGGGCTCGGAGCCAGTTTAAGCAGCTCGGAACTAGCTGCTGCGGTCCGAGAGCACTGGACGCGGTCTTCAGAAGCGCGGGCGAAACTTGCAAATCGCCATAGGCGCACTGTGGACCTTAAGCCAGGCGACCGAGTGGTCTGGAACGCTCCGAGGGCCCGTTCAGAGGGGGCGGGGCGTGTGCCTTGGAAACCGGGTCTGACCGGCCCCTGGCGCGTGTTGGAAGTCAAGGGCCACAGGCTCACCTTGGAGCCCGTGTCGATGGAGTCGGGGGGTACTTCTTCCGCCCGGCGCGGCCCGATGGAGGCGCACGCAGAAGACTGCATTCTTGTTCCTGCGGATGCAGATGGCGCGGAATCCCGCGAGCCGGTCGTCTTTGAAGACGATGAAACCGGCGGGGACGGCTCGTCTCGCCCCAGCTTAGGGCAACAGGTTCAAGGCGACGCCAAGCAGGTGGAGTTCACGCTGACCAGGCGCGGGAGGAGCGGGGTTCGCGTCAAATGGCGGCTTGCATACATCGCCGAGGACGGTGCGCTCACGCTTTCAGAGGGGACTCGTCCGGCCCACGAAGCGGTTTCCGTCAGGGAGATCATTTCCAAGATCGACCTGAACCGCGACGGCGTGCTTGCTGCAGCCTCGGCCAGAAAGTTGGACAAGGGAGCGTATTCGTTGCAGGACAGGACGCTCGAGCGAGCGTCTCGTGCCGGCACGAGTGTGCTCTCGATCCAAGAGGCCCTCGCGGACCTCTTGGTCGCGGAACCCCGCGTGTTGCAGCCTAGGGCTTCCCCAGAGTCGGGTGCTGTCGAGAGTTGGTTCCGGCAGTATTTCCTTGGAGGGGTTGCCGATGTCTTAGAGGTTGCTTGGGGTGACGCGGTCGTCTCCGACGCGGCTAGGAGGCACGGGTACAGGGTTGTTCCCGCTTTTGTGCAAGGCAAGCAGGCCTACGGGATCACCTGGAACCTGGCCGCAGAAGAGCACTTAGAGGCCATTAGCGGCGCTGTTCTGCGCACAGAGCCGAAGGTGCTCGTGATTGGGCTCGAGGGCAAGAATGTGCCCCGAGCTTTCCTCCAACTAGTCGTCCGGTGTGCGCAGGAACGCACGCGCGCGGGCGCCCACGTCGCGCTGCGTTTGCAGGCGCAAAAGGGCGAGCGGGAACCCTGGCGGCTAGAGGAGTGGGGCGCCTTGTTTGGGACGCTCGCAGAGCCACGCTGGCCTTGGGCTTTCGTGCGGGCTGACATGTGCCAGTTCGCGCGGGCCAGTGGCCGCGGCAACCTCGTTGAGAGCGGGGCCCTGTGGCTCGCCGATTTCAGCTTAGAATCGGTAGGTTTGAGGTGTAGTAGGCCGGATGCGTTAGGCGCAGTGCAGCACAAGCACGTTGAGCGCGCGCAAGCCGACTACAACCTCATAGGAGCGGCTTTCTGCGCCTCGCTCCAGGACCTTGGTCTGAGGGGCGCAGAAGAGCTGTGCACCGCTGCAGTTGAAAGCTTTCCAGCCACTGCGGGCGCAGATAGCGCCGCGGCTGCGCCACAGCCCTCTCCAGTCGTTCCCCTCCACCTCACGCCAGCAGAGCGTGCCGAGCTGGATAAGGAGGTGGATGAGTATGCCGCGGAGAAGGAAGCGTTTTGGCGGACCAAGGCGGACGCCAAGGACTGGGATTCCGTCCGGGCTGACCTTGAGGTCTATGCTCTTGCGGGCGAGAAGGTCGCGGAGGATCCTAGGCGCACCGAGGCCTATAGAGACCTCGTATGGTCGGGTTTGAAGATCGAGCCTGGACCAACCAGACCCGGGCTGACCGATGCTGATATCGCAGCCGTCAGGGAGGTCATACGGCGAAAGGCCGCTGGGTTCTGGGTGGAGGACACCACCAGGACCACGGTCAGGAAGTTCGCCCATGACTGCATCCCCACCGGGCCGCCGGTCTCGTCCCAACCTCACAGTCTGAGGGGCGAGTCCGCGCAATGGGTCGACGACAAGCTTGAAGAAGAATGCAAGCGGGGTCAGTTGATCCGCGGCAGCTCGGCTTGGGGATCTGCGCCGTTTCCGACCAAGGAAATGCCCAGCTACAAGCGGCATAGGAAGCGACGCTTGGTGGTTGACTACCGCCGTGTGAATGCCCGAATTAAGCGCTCCACGTACTATTGTCGGCGGGGTAGCGATGTGCTCGCCGCCGCAGTAGGTTCGGTTTGGTTTACCTTCGTGGATGCGGTTAGTGGGTTTAATCAAATTAGGAACACCAAGCGTGCTCGCGAGGTGTTGGCCATTGTGGCAAGATCAGGGAAATATCTCCCTGTCGGCCTCACCTTTGGCCCGATTAACGGCCCGGATGATTTCAACTTTGTGGTTGATAGGGCCTATGCCCCCGGCAGAGGTAGGCGCCTTAAGTATACTAAGGAGTGGATAGCCTACGTGGATGATCTTACTGTTAGGACGGGTAGGGTCATTGATGGGCAGTTTTTCACTGATGCCCAAGCCGAGGGGGCGGTGCGCGAAGCGTGCGCCAAAGGGGCAGTCGCGGCTCCGCAGAGCGCGTCGTCTGCTCTTGAAGCCTTAGGCGTTCGCGGTGCGCACAACACCAAGCGCGCGAACCATGACGCGTCGCGCTCAGACCAGAATCACCCCACGCGCGTTCTGATGCTCAGGATGTTGGGGCTGTTCGGGTGTTTCTGTGTTCAGGGCGGGTGGTTTTGGGGCGGGCCGTTTCCCAGGTCGCCGGTCTGCGGGCAGAAGGATTTTTCGTCGTTCGTCGCGTGCAGCTTCGTTCGTTTGTCCCGCAGCCAGTGTTTTGCAAGCAGGCCTAGAGGTTCGGTCCAAGGTCGAAGCAGAAGCCGTGGAAGCCTTAAAGCCCAGACCTTAAGGAAACTCCCCAAACCCCCGCCGCAGCGGTTCAAGTGTGTTGTAGAGCCTAGGGTAGGTTGTCCCTCCCCGCGTTCGTGCCTGTGCACTGCGCCCCGCTGCGGGTCGCGACCAGACCGCGCGGGAGCGACCAAACGGTCGCCCGGACCTTCGTGGTCAACCACAAGGCCCCGCTGCGGGCCGTGCCCTGGCCGCGCGGGAGCGGCTGCCTACCACTACTGCACACCGGCCCCTTGCAGCGGGCCGTGTCCTGGCCGCTCAAGGGCGCGTCAGGTTTTCCTCGCCCGTCGGAGGTCCAGCAAAGCCGCGGGCCTCAGTGCCGCGATGGGTGGAGGAGGATCGAAGGGCAGGGGCAAGAGCAAGAGCCCAGGCCCTAAGGGCCGAAAGGGAACGCCCTCGATCGACGACGTGCAGCGCCTGCTAGTCCGATGCATGCGGCACGGCGAAGGTGGCTGCAGAGGCCGGTTCGGTCCGGGCGGCCTCTACCCGGTTGATGAGTTGATCGAACAACTCGGCATCACCATCAACCAGTACAACCAGGCGGTCGCGCACGACGCCAACCAGCGGAAACCGAGGTTGGACACCTCGCACGCTGGTTTCCTTCGTGCCTTCCAAGGCCACTCTGCCGATTGCGGCCATCCGATGGGGTTCATGATGGAGGGCCTAAGTGAGACGGGCATCGACGACCTCATCCGTCAGTATGGCCCGGCCATGTGGCACGGCACGGACCTGCATGTCGTGCCAAGCCTGTTGCAGAACGGCCTGATCCCCGGCGGCGGGCCGGGAGGCCGCCTCGGGGTGCACTACGTCCTAGGACACTGCCCCACGCAGTGGGAGGACGGAAGGCGCGGGTTCCGCCGCGGATCCACTTGCATAGTCGAGGTCCGACTGGCGGTCCTGCGGGACGCCGGAGTGCCCATCTATGCTGGAGCGGATGGGGTGGCCCTCACTGGCCAGATTAGAGCCACCGGCATTTCCCGCATCTGGGCACTCCCCAAGGGCTCGCCTGTCTACTCAGTCTTGATAGCTGAGTTGGAAGTGGATCGGTTGGTCCAGCATGTCGACCTAAAGAGTTTAGGCGACACCAGTGCGGGCCCCCACCCGCCGTTGGGGCGAGGACCGAAACTGGGCACGGTCCAAGCGTCCCAAGCTGCTGCGGCCAGCAGTGGCGCGGCGAGCTCCTCGACGGTTGTGCTGGCCCCTGCGGGCCGTGTCATGGCCGCGGGGGCCGCCCAACCTGTTACCCCTCCTAAGGCCGCGCCTAAGGCCAAAGGGCGTCCCTCAGGGACTCCTAGGACTTCGATCGTTCCAGCGAAGCCCAAGGTGTACCCTAGGCGCAACATCCCTGGCCCCAACGTCCTCGAGGCCGAAGACTCGCTCGAGGAAGAGGCAGCCCAAGAAGCTGAAGGTGTCGAGGAAGATAGTTCCAGCTCGGATCTTCCCGACACGCGGGCGCCTCCAGCCGCGGTCAAGGTGAAGGAGGACGAGGAGCCCGCTAGTGGGGCCCAGGCCGAGAGCACAGAGGAAGGAGTCCTCGTGCTCGGCCAGTCGGTGGTCACCAGCGCGAAGGAGTACCTCGCGCGGTCCGAAGCTCTTCTGAGGGCGCAGAAGCTCCAGTCGAAAATACTGGAGGTTGCGGGAACCGCGATGGTGAAGCTGGAGAAGATCACCAAGCGTGAGGAGTCCCTCAAAACACTGCGCCGAGAGGGAGAGAGTCGGGCGGCCGGGGAAGGCGCCGACGGGGAAGAGGTGTCTGACGATGGTCAGGACGCCCCCGGGGTTGCGGGGTCGAGCAGTTCCGCCAGGCCTTCAGGAGGCGGGACCGCCCAGTCCGCCTCGGCCTCAGAGGAGCCTCGCCCCAACGCTGAAGGCCACTACGGATGTTCGGCTCCGGGATGCGGGCTGGCATTTGAGTCGCTGGTGCAGTACCACTTGCATCAGGCGGCCTGCCATGGCGCCTCTCTTCCGCCCAACCTGGGGATCAGCCCCTCCGCACCTCTTGACCCTTTTCGTCAGGACTGGCGGGGACGGCTGTTCTGCCAAGGAAAGGACGGTGGGTACGGGGAGGTGCCCATGCTCCGAGTGATTAGGTACCACAAAGCCAACGGGTACGATCACTCGAGGGTCCCGCTCCTGAAGCGAGGGGACCGAATCCAGCTTGAGGATGGATCGCACCACATTTATGGTGGTAGCCATCCGCCGGGGTGGCTTCGCGATGACCCCGAGCTGGACCCCCCTCCAGAGGGAAGCGATGGAGGGTCCACGCCCAAGAGCGAGCCCACGGAGGAGGCCGATCCCGAGCCTCCGCGGGAGGCCGCTCCGCACGGGCGGGCCCTCGAGCCGCCGAAAGGCGACATCCAGCGACGCCTGGCCGAGCGTCGCTCCAAGCGAGATTACTCGCCGGACCTGGTGACGCCTCTTGACGATCTCCATGCCAAGGAGATCGACTCCTTCTTCGCGGGCGACCCAGCCGCGGATAGCCTTGACGTCATTTTGATGCGCGCCGAGGTTCGCACTGAGTCCCACCTCAAAGTTGGCCGGGAGGAGGAAGAGCCCCTGGTCAAGGAGGAACAGGAGGAGGAAACAGAGGTTGTCAAAGACGAGGAGGTCTCGGTTGAGATGGAGGAGGGCACCGCGGATGAGGCGGACGAAGTCGCCCTCCCAGCCAACCGAGCCTACGTCGAAGGCCGCTTTTACCCCTACGGCAGCTGGCGGTGCTTCTTCTGCGAAGCCATTAACCCGGTCACCGAGGACCAGTGCCTCACCACGCACGCGGGCGGCCCGAACGCGGGCGCCCCGTGCGACGGCCGATGGATCAATGGGATCGACATCGGGTGGTGGGAGGTAGATCCTCAAACCGCGCCGGAGCAATGGCGGCGGAGGTTTTCTGCCGAAGAGCTTGAAGAACAGCAAGCGCGGGCAGATGCCGCGAGGCTTCTCAGCGATGAGGAACTCGCTGAAGCCCTCCAGGCGGCCGAGGAGGCGCGGGCGGCCGAGCGCGCCAAAAGCGGGAGCGGCGCCAGGCGGAGAAGGCGGAGCGCGATGATCACATCAGCGAGGCGCTCCGCATAGCAGGGTGGCAGTGCCCTAACTGCTATGAATGGAACCTTTCATTCAGGCAGCTGTGCTTTCGGTGCAGCACGCCTCTCCGCTTGGCAGAGGTCGTTTCCCGCGGGATCCCGGATCCGCGGCGCGGCGAAGAGAGGGACTCGGGCTCAGAAAGCAGCCAGGACGAGCTGGAGTACGAGATCCTTCTGGCCAACCGCGCGATGGACCAGGAAACCATCCAGCCTCTTCTTAGAAGTAAACACAAGAAGAGGGGCGGCAAGAGACGTCGCGAAGAGGCGACGTACGGGAAGGGCCGCGGCCCGTGGAGTGCTTGGGCAGACGCCCGTGGCAAGGGCCAGGGCAAGCCGAAAGGCAGAGGCAAGTCCGATGCCAAGGGCAAGCCCAAGGGGAGGGGCAAGTACGCCTGGGGCGCTTTCGCCGCGGGCATTGTTGCCGCGCTCCAACCCCGCCCAAGCACAAGCTGGGTCCCAGCTTTCCCGTGCGGGTCGGTCCGGCCGCCACCAAGTGTTCCGCTTCCGCCGCGGACCCCCTTTTTCCTGGGTCGCGGGCTCCTCAATCGGTTGACGCACGCCCTCAACGGGAACATCAACGGCTGGTGGGGCCTGGCGGCTGCAGCGTCGGCGCCGATTGCCTTGCAGTTGCACCGCGGGGTTGTGCATGTTGTCGAGGACTCCATGCACGCGGTTGCAACGGTTTCGGCCGACGTTGTCGAGGAAATCGGTCATGGGGCCAGGCGGACCGTGTGGGTCGCCGGAACAGCCATCACTCTGGTAGTAGTGATTTTGTGCGGCGCTGTTCTGTGGTACGTGAGTCGTGCCGTTGCCAATCGCATTGCGCATATGCGACATGGCAACACCGCGGCCCCTGAGGCGCGGCTGTCTCAACTCCTTGGCTCTGAAGCGACGTTTGAGGTCGCGAGCTCCAAGAAAGGGGTGACCCATAAGGTTTGGGTGCACCTCAAGGAGGAGACAGCTGCCTGTGGCTGTCGTGCTTACCTGGCAGAAGGACGCTGCGGGCATTGCGATGCCGCAATGGACACCGCTCGTTCCTTAGGGTTTTTGCACGCGGCCCAGCGAGGCGCGGGTCCTGCGCTCACAGACTCCATTCGGAGTACCGCCTCCGAAACCCTGGCTAAGGGTAAGGTTGTGTTGGGTTTGGGAAACAGTGAAGGATGTTTCTCCCAACTGGCGGCCAAGAGCCGCGGGCTCTCCTGCTTTCAGGGGCTCGCAGGTCGTGACCTGGCCGCGGCCCCAGCAGATGGAGCGAGCGCGGCCCACGCACAGTCCGGCTCCGTGCAACGTGCCGCCACTGCCATTGTGGCGCGCACGCCAGGCCGGAGGAACAAGGGCCCAGCCCCCGCTAGGAGTTCTCCAGTCAAAGAAGCGGAATTCCTTGCGGGCGGGCCATACGTTCAGGCCGCCCAAACGCTGCTTGGGTCTGGAGCAGCAGAGGATGTGATCTACATCCGGGCGTACAGCTTAGATTGCCCATCCTGCATCGAGGCAATCGAAGCGTCGCTTAGCAAAGGCGCAGGCGTTCGGATTGTCGCCGACATGGGGCAATGTCACCGCACCAAACTGCAGTGGCAAGCGTTGAAACGCTTGGCGGCTGCAGGCGCCGAGGTGAAGGTGGGTTGCGGCACATCCGTGCGCGACGCCTATGCTCGCGACGGCCGCGGGGCTAAGGTAGGCACCGGGATTCAAGGGCTGCACCATGCCAAGGCCCTTTGCCTACTGCGGCCTGATGGCGCGGTGGTGCTGATTGGGAGCCTCAATTTTACCACAAGCAGCAAGGCCAATGCGGAGGCAGGGCTTAGGCTTGAGGTCCCCAAGACGCACTCAGTCGCGCAGTCCTACATCGAGGATTTCCAGAGGGTGTCGGCTGAGGCATTCTCCCTCGATGAGGCGGTCGCAAAGCGCCCTCAGTTGGAGCGAGCCAGTAGCTCCAACGTTGCTGGCAACGCCACTCGTGCCCCCAACACTGCTCCACAGGGTATCGAGTAGGCTGCGGCCAGTCGGCGCGGCGTGG
>CAJNDS010002338.1:317302-449682 GCA_905221605.1 Symbiodinium natans
GACGGACGGCGATTCCCCTTTGCGCGCGAAGCTTGCGGCGCTGGAGATGGAGATAGAAGCCCTGAAGCGAGGTTCAGACGGCGGAGGTTCGCAGACCGGGTCCCAAACCCCGGCGGGCGATTTCGCCGCCGCACTCGCCGCCCAAACTGAAGCGCTGAAAGAAGCGTTAGCGCAGAGGGGCGGGCAAAGCTCCATAACGACGGTCAAAACTGACCTCACGTGGCCGACGCTGACCGACGACAAGTCGGACGCGCGAGACGTTGTCCTGTTCTACGAGGAGTTCGAGGACGTCTGCGCGCTGGCCAACAACTGTCGCGGTATGAGTGCGCGCGAGAAGCTGCTAGCGCTACGCGGGCGCTGCCGCGGCTCGCGCATGAAGACGTACACGAACGCCTACCGCGCAGCGTGGAAGTCGGGAGAGGTTCTCTCCGACCCACAGGCGGTGTACGACCGCATCAAGAACAAGCACTTGATGTTCGGGGAATCGCGGGAGGAAAGAGAAGTCCGCGTGGATGGTGAGCATGCCTCCCTCGCTAAGGGCAAGCTCACAGGCCACCAATTCGAGCCTTTGTTTGAGGCATCGATCGCGGACCTTGAGGCGGTGGGTCTTGGGAAGACCCCACGAGAGTTGTACCTCTCGTACCTCCGCAAGATGCCCCCGTATCTCCAAAAGGAGATACGAAACGACAAGCGGTTGTGGCCCGGCGATCCCAAGGATGGCGGGCTGAGAGGGCCGCAGACTTGGGAGGAGAGCCACAAGGTCGTCTTGGAGTACGAACAGAGGGAAGCAGCTCACCGGGCTGTTTCCCACTCTGTGTACTCAACGACCGGCTCTCCGAGCGCGGACCCGTCGGTCGCGCTAGCCGAGGCTCAGAAGGAGATTAAGAGCCTCAAGGCCGCCGCCAAGGCTGCTGCGAAAGGAGCAGCTGCCGCGGCCAAAGCTGGCGCGGATCAGACGTTTGCCGCTGCGTCGAAGGGAGCTGGCAAAGGAGCGGACAAGAAGATCTGCTTCCACTTTCGCGATCATGGGAATTGCCCGAAAGGGGATGCCTGCCCGTACAGCCACGACAAGGAGCTTCGCAGAAAAGCTCTCGCGGCCAAGAAGGGTGACCAAACCTTTGCCACTGCGAAAGGTAAAGGCAAGGGGAAGGGAGGTGGCAAGGCAAAGGCCAACGCAAAGCCTAAGGCTGCGGCCAAAAGCGCGGCAAAGCCACCAGGCACTGTTTGCCCCTTTTTCTCCAAGAATGGGTCGTGCAAGAAAGGAGCCAGCTGCGACATGGTCCACAACCTGACGACCTCAGGAGGGACGCCGGCCTTGCCTGCCAACTGGGCCGCGCCCTCCGGTGCTTCCATGTCTAACCCCTTCGCCGCGTTCAGTGTCCAGATAGGCAGCTCAGGCGTCCAGGCAGGCGTCTCAGGAGCCGCAGGACGCGCCGCGGTGCAGCAGCACGCGCTTCCGTTGAGCAAGGGCGGGCGGGACAAGTTCGCCACCCTGGACGATCTGCCGAAGGACTGGTGGAGCCTGGCAGACAACGAGCCAGGAGGCTACCAGTACAGGACGGTAGTCCAGGTGCTCGACCGTAAGGTCGAGTGCATGCTCGACGGATGCGCCGGCGCAAACCACGTGACAGAGGAACTCGTGGTGGGCATGATGAACCGGGCTGCAGAGCTGGGGATCGGCACCGAAGATCCCGGCTTCCCGGTCGTGAGACTCGAAAAGTGGGTCCACCCCGAATACGTGCATGGCATTGCTTCGGGAGCCCCCGTTCCTCTGAGCGGGGCAGCCGTCTTGCGCGTCACGCTGGTGGAAGGCAGGACGGCGGACGACTGTCGCCCCAACACTGAAATTTTCGTGCGATGCAAAATCGCAGCCAGGGGAACGTCCGATTGGCACGGACTGATCCTCGGCGGCAGAGCGTTGGACTGCGCCGGAAGGATGGGCCTGGGTTTCAGGCCGGGTCCCGACTTTCACGTCCTCGACACGCTGGGAATCAGGATGCCCAGATGTGAGGATCACAGCAAGACCCGGAAGGACAGGGCCTATGCCTTCGAAGAAGCGCGGTTGTCGAGCCTGGACGACGCGTCATGCACCGAGCCTGGGGGCGGAAGTCGTGAGCTCCTCCGCTACGACGGAGAAGAGCCGCTCGAGCTCTCGCCAGGCGATGGGGTGCTGGTGCCGGTCGTGCGGGAGTCAGGAGTCTCCGCAGAGGGATCCCTGTCCGAGGTAGTGCTTCCGGTTGAGTGCGGGGTTGAGGCTGTGCCAGGCCTTTGGCCCACAGGAGAGGGTAAAGGGTTTGTGTTGCTTGCAGCCCAAGAGTGTGATCACTCTCTCCAGCCGGGCGAGGTTGTTGCGGAAGTGCGTTCCGGCCTCGTTAGCACTGCGGCCTGTGGTTGTGGCGCGGTTGAGACGGTGTTCGAGTCGGAGCCGTCTCCGCAGGCATGTGCGGATTGTGGGGTCGCCGTTGCTACGGTTGACCATGACCCGTGCTTTGCTTGCGGGTCCGCGTCCAGGGCCGCGGCAAGAAGCTTCCAAGGTTGTTCCTCGTGTGCGCGGCAAGAAGCTTCCAAGGTTGTTCCTCGTGTGCGCGGTCCTTTGGGCGGCTGCGTACCGGCGCCAGGATCGGTGTGCTATCGGTCCTTGCTGCGGTGACTGTTCTCGCTTCGGTGTGGGGCGGGAGCGGCCCGGTTGGGCGCCCTGTTGAGGAGCCTGGAGTGCTTACTTGCTTGGACCACCTTCCAAGCGTCGACGGCTGGTGGGAGGCGCCGGGTGGTTACGCGTCTGTGTGGGGTAGGCGCCCTGCGCAGAAGGACCTTGGGACCCTGGCGGTCGAGAAGGCGCCTTACGAAACGTGCTTGCTTCAGCGCGCAGGTGAGGCGTGGCGTCTTTGGGACACGAGGGATTTGCGTGTGGCGGAAAGCGTTGTGTGCAGCGATGAGGTTCCCGTCACCGAACGCCTCGCGGTCTTTAGGACGCGCAAGGGGCCACGCTGGGCTGGCTGGCGTGAGGGATCGGCCACGGCTGGAAGAGGCGCAAGTGACGCTGTGCGCCCAGCAGACGCGGTCGACACGGCGCGCTGCCCGAGCTATCATATCGTGGAGAGCTGGGATATCGACAAGATGATCGAAGAGCCTCCAACGGACTACTATTATGAGAAGCTCGCGGCAGATATGCGCGCCCGGCACCCTAAGGCGTGCCCGCACCTCCTCGACCACCTCGTTTCCTTAGAGGGTTTCCTAGACAAGTCAATCTTGTTTGGGTTCTCCTTTGGAATCAGCAAGGCCGAAGTTTGTGTCTCCAAAGGCAAGCTCCTGGGACACAACATTGGGCGGGACGGGAGTTCGCCTGACGAAGAGCGTTGTCAGGCGGTGATTGACTTTCCCCCGCTCTGGGAGAAGCTTCACATTCAGCAATTTTTGGGTTGCGCAAACTGGTTGCGCGGCTACCTGCCTGTTGAGTATGGGCACGCAGCCAAGATTTTAGGGCAGTGGCAGAAGCCAGGCGCCGTCTTTCCTGAAGGCGGGCTGGGCTCAGCCGCCACCGAGGGTTGCAAAGCCTTTAAAGCGATTAAGCGCATGATGCAGAACCGCATCAATTTGGCTACCTTCGATGAGGCCTCTGCTGCGGATGGGTCGTGTCCCCTTGAGCAGATCGCGGATGCGTCGGGCATCGCGGTAGGGGGCAGCGTCGTGCAGATGACGCGTGACTTGAGTCAGCTCAAAGTGCTTATGACGCACTCAAAGAGCTTGACCCCCGCGCAGCAGAACTGGCCGCCCTTGATACAGGAGGCGTTTGCCCAGCTCGAGGTAAAGCGGGCGACACGCCGCATGTTTGGCTCTATTCGGACTCTGTGTTGGACAGATCATGCCAACCTTACCCGAGCGCAAACGTCGGACATCGGAATGGATCCGAAACTCGTCCGGTGGGTTGCGGAAATCCTTATGGATGGGTCCGAAATAAGGAGCCTTAGCGGTCGCTCAGCGACGCTGGGTGACAGTTTTAGCCGCAATCCCAAAGATCGGGATGCGCTCCTTGCGGCGAGGACGAAAGATCTCGAGGGCCTTTCGGGCCAACTCCGAGGTTTCGACCTGGACCAGTACCTCGGAGAGGGTACTGAGGGTGACGGACCCGTGCCCTGGGCGGTCGGCAACGACGCCGTCCCAGAGCCTGCGGGCCGTGTCCAGGCCGCGGCTGTGCCGATGTGCGTCGTCGCAGCCCTTCCGGTGCGCGTCATGGTTGTCTTTGACTACGCGCGTTGGAAAGAGCAGGACGCAGAGCTGACTGAGATCAGGCGCGTCTTCCAAGCGAGCCTCCCTGGAGTTTCTGTGGCTGTCAGGGGTTGTTGGGGTCCGTTTGAGGATACCGACGGGCTTGCCTCGCATTTCGATTGCGGGGCCGGCAGGCTCGCAGGGACCAAGAAGATCAAGCGGATCAGGGTCGACTTGCTTACTTCGTGTGCCAAGGTTCTTAGGGAAGCTTCGGGGTTTCGTCCGCAGTTCCTCGTAGGACTAGGGCAAGGCGGGCTTGTCACAGCCGTCCTTAGGTGGCCTTTGGTTGTTGAGCTCACGCTCCAAGCAAGGAACCTGCAGCGCAAGGAAGCCAGGGCTGTAGGAGAGGCTTGGGCAGGCATCAAGGCTATCTGGGCGGTGCGGCCACGCCTTTGGCGCACGCAGCAGGGCCACTTGGAAGTGGCCGAGGCTTGTCCGGAACTCAAGAAGGATTTTCCGGAGCCTCCCCTGCGAGGTTTTGGGATCGTAGGGAAGCAGGCATTGGGGGCGGAAGTTCTGCGGTCCTTGAGGCTGGACGCGGTTCGTTCCATCGATGATGCCAGCATTAGAGGAATGCTGGACGAACCGTCACGACCCCTCTGGGACCATGAGGGTCTGTGCATCTGCGGCAAGCGGACCTACCTGTTTTCTCGCTGCCCCGCCTGCATCGAGAAAGAGGCAGTCGATACCTCGGTAGAGATAGCCGAGCGGGAGGAGCCCGAACCTCCGCTTGAGGGCGACCTTGAGGCCCATGAGGTGGGCCTAGAGGTCAACTCCGTCCTTGCAACTTTGGATAGGACAGGAGGTTTAGTTAGGGTTAGGTCCTCAACCATCCAGCAATGGGCGGTAGGGTTTAGGACTACGCCCAAAGATGCTCCAGTGCCCACTGCATATGGCATGCTGAGTGGGAAGATATGGAAGAAGAGCCATTCCATGAAGCTCAGCCTCGGCTCCCAGCACAAGGATCTTTCCAAGTGGGGCGATGTGAAGCCTTACTGGACCACATGGGTGGTCAGAGAAGATGGTGCTGTGGTGGCGGGGCACAACTGCTCGCCCCTGAATGCGGTTCAGGGCGACATCGTCGTGCATTGGTCGTCAGTGGTGAACTGGCACGGCCACAGGCATGTCGTGAATGAGCAGTGTGAAGTGCTCTGGAGGTCTAACGGCAAAGAGGTTGCCTTAGACCCCTCCTTCGGCAAGCTGATAGCCCTTGTGGGTAGGGTTACTCAGGTCATTGGCTGGCGGGCAACCGGAGAAGCAGCTTCGGATCCCCGCAGGTCTACCCTGCAGGCGTCAAGGGTCCTTGCTCAATTCTCTTCGTCCAATGTGGGCGTAGAAGGGCATTGGACCGCGGGCGCTATCAGTCGCGGAAAGAATGCCAATGAGTGCAAGCTGAAGGGTAGAGTTTTGGCGTTTTTGGGTGAGGAGCACAAGGGCCCTGCAGTGGTTCTAGAGCTCGTCAGCCATAGCCCCATCCTGTGCATTTGGGACCGTTCCTCAACCAAGGTCAAGGTCGAGTTTAAGGGCGGTGTTCCGTCTTTGAGCCTGATCGCGGAGGAGGACGAAAATCGTCGTGAGCAGCTTGCGGTCGAGGCAAGGGACGCGGCGAACATTTCGGAGTTCCGAGTCACGGGATCCCTTCGTACGGCGTGGTACGAGGGCCAGCGGCGCGATCCCTCATTGGCGGGCTCGATTCGCAAGCCAGAGCCGCCGATGGTGATCTCCGGAGACGGGTTGCTCGAGCGCGAGGTGACCCTCAGGACGGGTCAAACCGTCGTTGTCCCGTGGTTCCCAACGGGGCTGCGGGCGCGAATGGAGTGACCTGGCGCCGCGCTTGCTACAATTCAGTCCACTGTGGAGTCCTTGGGGCCCATAGGTCCGCTGAGGTTACCATCAAGCTGCTAGAGAGGGCAGTCTGGTGGCCCGACTTAGAGAAAGATGTGCGGACCTGGGTCGCCAAATGTCTCGCTTGCATTAAAGGCCGCTCTCGACCGACGAAGGTTGAAGCTCGTGCGGTCAAATGTGGCGCCGAGACATGCTGGCAGGAAGTCAGCGTGGACTGTGAAGGTCCGAACCGAGAGGACAGGGAGGGGCATAGGTACTCGCTTACGTACTTCGATTGCCTCAGTCATGCTGTCCTCCTCGAGCCGATGAGGTCTCTGACTCATGCTGAAGTCAGGAGGGCGTTCGTACGCTGTGTGCTTCGCAGCAGGACGATCCCGAGCCTCATCAGGTCGGATAGAGGGCCAGAGTTCAAGAATGCGCTCATGGCAGAACTCAGCGCTATGCTTGGGACCGAGTGGCGGTTCAGCGCGCCCTTGAGGCCTTGTGAGTTGGGCGCAAACGAGCGAGTCCACCAAGAAGTTCAAAAGGTGCTGGGGGCGGTCGTCAGGCAAGTCGGCGCCTCCCTTTCCGAAGCTTGGTCGGATTGGCTCGTGGTGGCGGAGTACGTCATAGATAACACTCCGGGACCCCACGGGTATACCCCGAGGGACCTAGAGCGGAGCTGGTCGCTCGCTCTACCACTTGAAAAGGACGTCCTGCGAGACGCCTTGCAGTTTGAACCCATCTCTGATTGGGCTCGGAGCCAGTTTAAGCAGTTCTCGGAACTAGCTGCTGCGGTCCGAGAGCACTGGACGCGGTCTTCAGAAGCGCGGGCGAAACTTGCAAATCGCCATAGGCGCACTGTGGACCTTAAGCCAGGCGACCGAGTGGTCTGGAACGCTCCGAGGGCCCGTTCAGAGGGGGCGGGGCGTGTGCCTTGGAAACCGGGTCTGACCGGCCCCTGGCGCGTGTTGGAAGTCAAGGGCCACAGGCTCACCTTGGAGCCCGTGTCGATGGAGTCGGGGGGTACTTCTTCCGCCCGGCGCGGCCCGATGGAGGCGCACGCAGAAGACTGCATTCTTGTTCCTGCGGATGCAGATGGCGCGGAATCCCGCGAGCCGGTCGTCTTTGAAGACGATGAAACCGGCGGGGACGGCTCGTCTCGCCCCAGCTTAGGGCAACAGGTTCAAGGCGACGCCAAGCAGGTGGAGTTCACGCTGACCAGGCGCGGGAGGAGCGGGGTTCGCGTCAAATGGCGGCTTGCATACATCGCCGAGGACGGTGCGCTCACGCTTTCAGAGGGGACTCGTCCGGCCCACGAAGCGGTTTCCGTCAGGGAGATCATTTCCAAGATCGACCTGAACCGCGACGGCGTGCTTGCTGCAGCCTCGGCCAGAAAGTTGGACAAGGGAGCGTATTCGTTGCAGGACAGGACGCTCGAGCGAGCGTCTCGTGCCGGCACGAGTGTGCTCTCGATCCAAGAGGCCCTCGCGGACCTCTTGGTCGCGGAACCCCGCGTGTTGCAGCCTAGGGCTTCCCCAGAGTCGGGTGCTGTCGAGAGTTGGTTCCGGCAGTATTTCCTTGGAGGGGTTGCCGATGTCTTAGAGGTTGCTTGGGGTGACGCGGTCGTCTCCGACGCGGCTAGGAGGCACGGGTACAGGGTTGTTCCCGCTTTTGTGCAAGGCAAGCAGGCCTACGGGATCACCTGGAACCTGGCCGCAGAAGAGCACTTAGAGGCCATTAGCGGCGCTGTTCTGCGCACAGAGCCGAAGGTGCTCGTGATTGGGCTCGAGGGCAAGAATGTGCCCCGAGCTTTCCTCCAACTAGTCGTCCGGTGTGCGCAGGAACGCACGCGCGCGGGCGCCCACGTCGCGCTGCGTTTGCAGGCGCAAAAGGGCGAGCGGGAACCCTGGCGGCTAGAGGAGTGGGGCGCCTTGTTTGGGACGCTCGCAGAGCCACGCTGGCCTTGGGCTTTCGTGCGGGCTGACATGTGCCAGTTCGCGCGGGCCAGTGGCCGCGGCAACCTCGTTGAGAGCGGGGCCCTGTGGCTCGCCGATTTCAGCTTAGAATCGGTAGGTTTGAGGTGTAGTAGGCCGGATGCGTTAGGCGCAGTGCAGCACAAGCACGTTGAGCGCGCGCAAGCCGACTACAACCTCATAGGAGCGGCTTTCTGCGCCTCGCTCCAGGACCTTGGTCTGAGGGGCGCAGAAGAGCTGTGCACCGCTGCAGTTGAAAGCTTTCCAGCCACTGCGGGCGCAGATAGCGCCGCGGCTGCGCCACAGCCCTCTCCAGTCGTTCCCCTCCCCGTGCGCTCGGGCGAGGACCTCACGCCAGCAGAGCGTGCCGAGCTGGATAAGGAGGTGGATAAGTATGCCGCGGAGAAGGAAGCGTTTTGGCGGACCAAGGCGGACGCCAAGGACTGGGATTCCGTCCGGGCTGACCTTGAGGTCTATGCTCTTGCGGGCGAGAAGGTCGCGGAGGATCCTAGGCGCACCGAGGCCTATAGAGACCTCGTATGGTCGGGTTTGAAGATCGAGCCTGGACCAACCAGACCCGGGCTGACCGATGCTGATATCGCAGCCGTCAGGGAGGTCATACGGCGAAAGGCCGCTGGGTTCTGGGTGGAGGACACCACCAGGACCACGGTCAGGAAGTTCGCCCATGACTGCATCCCCACCGGGCCGCCGGTCTCGTCCCAGCCTCACAGTCTGAGGGGCGAGTCCGCGCAATGGGTCGACGACAAGCTTGAAGAAGAATGCAAGCGGGGTCAGTTGATCCGCGGCAGCTCGGCTTGGGGATCTGCGCCGTTTCCGACCAAGGAAATGCCCAGCTACAAGCGGCATAGGAAGCGACGCTTGGTGGTTGACTACCGCCGTGTGAATGCCCGAATTAAGCGCTCCACGTACTATTGTCGGCGGGGCAGCGATGTGCTCGCCGCCGCAGTAGGTTCGGTTTGGTATACCTTCGTGGATGCGGTTAGTGGGTTTAATCAGATTAGGAACACCAAGCGTGCTCGCGAGGTGTTGGCCATTGTGGCAAGATCAGGGAAATATCTCCCTGTCGGCCTCACCTTTGGCCCGATTAACGGCCCAGATGATTTCAACTTTGTGGTTGATAGGGCCTATGCCCCCGGCAGAGGTAGGCGCCTTAAGTATACTAAGGAGTGGATAGCCTACGTGGATGATCTTACTGTTAGGACGGGTAGGGTCATTGATGGGCAGTTTTTCACTGATGCCCAAGCCGAGGGGGCGGTGCGCGAAGCGTGCGCCAAGGGGGCAGTCGCGGCTCCGCAGAGCGCGTCGTCTGCTCTTGAAGCCTTAGGGGTTCGCGGTGCGCACAACACCAAGCGCGCGAACCATGACGCGGCGCGCTCAGACCAGAATCACCCCACGCGCGTTCTGATGCTCAGGATGTTGGGGTTGTTCGGGTGTTTCTGTGTTCAGGGCGGGTGTTTTTGGGGCGGGCCGTTTCCCAGGTCGCCGGTCTGCGGGCAGAAGGATTTTTCGTCGTTCGTCGCGTGCAGCTTCGTTCGTTTGTCCCGCAGCCAGTGTTTTGCAAGCAGGCCTAGAGGTTCGGTCCAAGGTCGAAGCATAAGCCGTGGAAGCCTTAAAGCCCAGACCTTAAGGAAACTCCCCAAACCCCCGCCGCAGCGGTTCAAATGTGTTGTAGAGCCTAGGGTAGGTAGTCCCTCCCCGCGTTCGTGCCTGTGCACTGCGCCCCGCTGCGGGTCGCGACCAGACCGCGCGGGAGCGACCAAACGGTCGCCCGGACCTTCGTGGTCAACCACAAGGCCCCGCTGCGGGCCGTGCCCTGGCCGCGCGGGAGCGGCTGCCTACCACTACTGCACACCGGCCCCTTGCAGCGGGCCGTGTCCTGGCCGCTCAAGGGCGCGTCAGGTTTTCCTCGCCCGTCGGAGGTCCAGCAAAGCCGCGGGCCTCAGTGCCGCGATGGGTGGAGGAGGATCGAAGGGCAGGGGCAAGAGCAAGAGCCCAGGCCCTAAGGGCCGAAAGGGAACGCCCTCGATCGACGACGTGCAGCGCCTGCTAGTCCGATGCATGCGGCACGGCGAAGGTGGCTGCAGAGGCCGGTTCGGTCCGGGCGGCCTCTACCCGGTTGATGAGTTGATCGAACAACTCGGCATCACCATCAACCAGTACAACCAGGCGGTCGCGCACGACGCCAACCAGCGGAAACCGAGGTTGGACACCTCGCACGCTGGTTTCCTTCGTGCCTTCCAAGGCCACTCTGCCGATTGTGGCCATCCGATGGGGTTCATGATGGAGGGCCTAAGTGAGACGGCCATCGACGACCTCATACATCGGTATGGCCCGGCCATGTGGCACGGCACGGACCTGCATGTCGTGCCAAGCCTGATTCAGAACGGCTTGATCCCCGGCGGCGGGCCGGGAGGCCGCCTCGGGGTGCACTACGTCCTAGGACACTGCCCCACGCAGTGGGAGGACGGAAGGCGCGGGTTCCGCCGCGGATCGACTTGCATAGTCGAGGTCCGACTGGCGGTCCTGCGGGACGCCGGAGTGCCCATCTATGCTGGAGCGGATGGGGTGGCCCTCACTGGCCAGATTAGAGCCACCGGCATTTCCCGCATCTGGGCACTCCCCAAGGGCTCGCCTGTCTACTCAGTCTTGATAGCTGAGTTGGAAGTGGATCGGTTGGTCCAGCATGTCGACCTAAAGAGTTTAGGCGACACCAGTGCGGGCCCCCACCCGCCGTTGGGGCGAGGACCGAAACTGGGCACGGTCCAAGCGTCCCAAGCTGCTGCGGCCAGCAGTGGCGCGGCGAGCTCCTCGACGGTTGTGCTGGCCCCTGCGGGCCGTGTCATGGCCGCGGGGGCCGCCCAACCTGTTACCCCTCCTAAGGCCGCGCCTAAGGCCAAAGGGCGTCCCTCAGGGACTCCTAGGACTTCGATCGTTCCAGCGAAGCCCAAGGTGTACCCTAGGCGCAACATCCCTGGCCCCAACGTCCTCGAGGCCGAAGACTCGCTCGAGGAAGAGGCAGCCCAAGAAGCTGAAGGTGTCGAGGAAGATAGTTCCAGCTCGGATCTTCCCGACACGCGGGCGCCTCCAGCCGCGGTCAAGGTGAAGGAGGACGAGGAGCCCGCTAGTGGGGCCCAGGCCGAGAGCACAGAGGAAGGAGTCCTCGTGCTCGGCCAGTCGGTGGTCACCAGCGCGAAGGAGTACCTCGCGCGGTCCGAAGCTCTTCTGAGGGCGCAGAAGCTCCAGTCGAAAATACTGGAGGTTGCGGGAACCGCGATGGTGAAGCTGGAGAAGATCACCAAGCGTGAGGAGTCCCTCAAAACACTGCGCCGAGAGGGAGAGAGTCGGGCGGCCGGGGAAGGCGCCGACGGGGAAGAGGTGTCTGACGATGGTCAGGACGCCCCCGGGGTTGCGGGGTCGAGCAGTTCCGCCAGGCCTTCAGGAGGCGGGACCGCCCAGTCCGCCTCGGCCTCAGAGGAGCCTCGCCCCAACGCTGAAGGCCACTACGGATGTTCGGCTCCGGGATGCGGGCTGGCATTTGAGTCGCTGGTGCAGTACCACTTGCATCAGGCGGCCTGCCATGGCGCCTCTCTTCCGCCCAACCTGGGGATCAGCCCCTCCGCACCTCTTGACCCTTTTCGTCAGGACTGGCGGGGACGGCTGTTCTGCCAAGGAAAGGACGGTGGGTACGGGGAGGTGCCCATGCTCCGAGTGATTAGGTACCACAAAGCCAACGGGTACGATCACTCGAGGGTCCCGCTCCTGAAGCGAGGGGACCGAATCCAGCTTGAGGATGGATCGCACCACATTTATGGTGGTAGCCATCCGCCGGGGTGGCTTCGCGATGACCCCGAGCTGGACCCCCCTCCAGAGGGAAGCGATGGAGGGTCCACGCCCAAGAGCGAGCCCACGGAGGAGGCCGATCCCGAGCCTCCGCGGGAGGCCGCTCCGCACGGGCGGGCCCTCGAGCCGCCGAAAGGCGACATCCAGCGACGCCTGGCCGAGCGTCGCTCCAAGCGAGATTACTCGCCGGACCTGGTGACGCCTCTTGACGATCTCCATGCCAAGGAGATCGACTCCTTCTTCGCGGGCGACCCAGCCGCGGATAGCCTTGACGTCATTTTGATGCGCGCCGAGGTTCGCACTGAGTCCCACCTCAAAGTTGGCCGGGAGGAGGAAGAGCCCCTGGTCAAGGAGGAACAGGAGGAGGAAACAGAGGTTGTCAAAGACGAGGAGGTCTCGGTTGAGATGGAGGAGGGCACCGCGGATGAGGCGGACGAAGTCGCCCTCCCAGCCAACCGAGCCTACGTCGAAGGCCGCTTTTACCCCTACGGCAGCTGGCGGTGCTTCTTCTGCGAAGCCATTAACCCGGTCACCGAGGACCAGTGCCTCACCACGCACGCGGGCGGCCCGAACGCGGGCGCCCCGTGCGACGGCCGATGGATCAATGGGATCGACATCGGGTGGTGGGAGGTAGATCCTCAAACCGCGCCGGAGCAATGGCGGCGGAGGTTTTCTGCCGAAGAGCTTGAAGAACAGCAAGCGCGGGCAGATGCCGCGAGGCTTCTCAGCGATGAGGAACTCGCTGAAGCCCTCCAGGCGGCCGAGGAGGCGCGGGCGGCCGAGCGCGCCAAAAAGCGGGAGCGGCGCCAGGCGGAGAAGGCGGAGCGCGATGATCACATCAGCGAGGCGCTCCGCATAGCAGGGTGGCAGTGCCCTAACTGCTATGAATGGAACCTTTCATTCAGGCAGCTGTGCTTTCGGTGCAGCACGCCTCTCCGCTTGGCAGAGGTCGTTTCCCGCGGGATCCCGGATCCGCGGCGCGGCGAAGAGAGGGACTCGGGCTCAGAAAGCAGCCAGGACGAGCTGGAGTACGAGATCCTTCTGGCCAACCGCGCGATGGACCAGGAAACCATCCAGCCTCTTCTTAGAAGTAAACACAAGAAGAGGGGCGGCAAGAGACGTCGCGAAGAGGCGACGTACGGGAAGGGCCGCGGCCCGTGGAGTGCTTGGGCAGACGCCCGTGGCAAGGGCCAGGGCAAGCCGAAAGGCAGAGGCAAGTCCGATGCCAAGGGCAAGCCCAAGGGGAGGGGCAAGTACGCCTGGGGCGCTTTCGCCGCGGGCATTGTTGCCGCGCTCCAACCCCGCCCAAGCACAAGCTGGGTCCCAGCTTTCCCGTGCGGGTCGGTCCGGCCGCCACCAAGTGTTCCGCTTCCGCCGCGGACCCCCTTTTTCCTGGGTCGCGGGCTCCTCAATCGGTTGACGCACGCCCTCAACGGGAACATCAACGGCTGGTGGGGCCTGGCGGCTGCAGCGTCGGCGCCGATTGCCTTGCAGTTGCACCGCGGGGTTGTGCATGTTGTCGAGGACTCCATGCACGCGGTTGCAACGGTTTCGGCCGACGTTGTCGAGGAAATCGGTCATGGGGCCAGGCGGACCGTGTGGGTCGCCGGAACAGCCATCACTCTGGTAGTAGTGATTTTGTGCGGCGCTGTTCTGTGGTACGTGAGTCGTGCCGTTGCCAATCGCATTGCGCATATGCGACATGGCAACACCGCGGCCCCTGAGGCGCGGCTGTCTCAACTCCTTGGCTCTGAAGCGACGTTTGAGGTCGCGAGCTCCAAGAAAGGGGTGACCCATAGGGTTTGGGTGCACCTCAAGGAGGAGACAGCTGCCTGTGGCTGTCGTGCTTACCTGGCAGAAGGACGCTGCGGGCATTGCGATGCCGCAATGGACACCGCTCGTTCCTTAGGGTTTTTGCACGCGGCCCAGCGAGGCGCGGGTCCTGCGCTCACAGACTCCATTCGGAGTACCGCCTCCGAAACCCTGGCTAAGGGTAAGGTTGTGTTGGGTTTGGGAAACAGTGAAGGATGTTTCTCCCAACTGGCGGCCAAGAGCCGCGGGCTCTCCTGCTTTCAGGGGCTCGCAGGTCGTGACCTGGCCGCGGCCCCAGCAGATGGAGCGAGCGCGGCCCACGCACAGTCCGGCTCCGTGCAACGTGCCGCCACTGCCATTGTGGCGCGCACGCCAGGCCGGAGGAACAAGGGCCCAGCCCCCGCTAGGAGTTCTCCAGTCAAAGAAGCGGAATTCCTTGCGGGCGGGCCATACGTTCAGGCCGCCCAAACGCTGCTTGGGTCTGGAGCAGCAGAGGATGTGATCTACATCCGGGCGTACAGCTTAGATTGCCCATCCTGCATCGAGGCAATCGAAGCGTCGCTTAGCAAAGGCGCAGGCGTTCGGATTGTCGCCGACATGGGGCAATGTCACCGCACCAAACTGCAGTGGCAAGCGTTGAAACGCTTGGCGGCTGCAGGCGCCGAGGTGAAGGTGGGTTGCGGCACATCCGTGCGCGACGCCTATGCTCGCGACGGCCGCGGGGCTAAGGTAGGCACCGGGATTCAAGGGCTGCACCATGCCAAGGCCCTTTGCCTACTGCGGCCTGAAGGCGCGGTGGTGCTGATTGGGAGCCTCAATTTTACCACAAGCAGCAAGGCCAATGCGGAGGCAGGGCTTAGGCTTGAGGTCCCCAAGACGCACTCAGTCGTGCAGTCCTACATCGAGGATTTCCAGAGGGTGTCGGCTGAGGCATTCTCCCTCGATGAGGCGGTCGCAAAGCGCCCTCAGTTGGAGCGAGCCAGTAGCTCCAACGTTGCTGGCAACGCCACTCGTGCCCCCAACACTGCTCCACAGGGTATCGAGTAGGCTGCGGCCAGTCGGCGCGGCGTGGAAGGGGTTTCCACGCGATTTCTTAGGCATCACAGCGCGGCACGCTGTCGAGCCTCTTTTGGTTGTGTTTTGCTTGCGGGCGAAGAGCCGCGGCAGGGGTTTTCCCTGCCCATTTTGCCTACCCGCACTTTTCTTCCCAGCCCGTTGCGGCTGCTGCGGACCGTGTCCTGGTCGCGGCAGTGCGCTCGCCGAAGCGCGTGCGAGCTGCACTGCCTGCGGCACGAGCAATGTGCGCGGCTCTCGCTGAGTCCGGTAGCCCGTAGGGTAGTTCTGGATAGGTGAGTAGCCGTAGCCGAAGCTTAGGACCGGCCGTGTACAGTGTACCATCTGTACCATAGATTTCAGTGTCTGCCGTAGCAGTCCTCAAAGCACTCAGTGGGCTCTGTGTACTGGAGCCTCGACTCAGGTCGTGCAAAAGACCGGACCGCCTGGTTTAGGCTGGTTTTGGAGGGTCGTTCGTTTGGGTCGTCTCGTTTCGCGTGTCTTCGTTTGCGGGCTTGCGCCCAAAGCCGCGACGGACGCCCGCCCTCCTTGTGGAAGTCACTCACCGGAGCCTCGGCTGAGGGGCGAATGTGAGCTGACATGAGTGCATATGCATCTTCTGCTCTGTGATGCATTAGGACTCGGCAGACCACCTTGTAGTTTTCCTTTGCATGTAGAGTTTTGCAATTCGAATCAATGCCAATATTTTGGCTCAAGTACCGAGCTTGTGCCTTTGAGCACGGTAGATTCGTACAGTAGCTCTTAGGTTGCTGTGCGGTCCGACCGGACGCACTCAGGCGTAGCTGCACAAGTGCTTGAACTCGCGAAGTCGTAAAACAGCGTGACCGGGCTGTGATTGCATTGGCTTAGTGCAAGTCCAGTGCTGGTCGACTTCACAGTAAGAGTAGTAAGAGTAGTAAGAGTAGTAAGAGTAGTAAGAGTAGTAAGAGTAGTAAGAGTAGTAAGAGTAGTAAGAGCAGTACGAATAGCAAGAATGGCATAAGAGTAGTTAGAGTAGTAAGAGGAGTAGTAGTAGTAGTAGTAGTAGTAGTAGTAGTAGTAGTAGTAGTAGTAGTAGTAGTAGTAGTAGTAGTAGTAGTAGTAGTAGTAGCAGTAGCAGTAGCAGTAGCAGTAACAGCAGCAGTAGCAACAGCAGGACCAGCTTGCTTGCTTCCTGGCTCCGGAAAAAGAGAGAGACAGAAAGAGAGAGAGAGGGAGAGAGAGAGAGAGAGAGAGAGAGAGAGAGAGAGAGAGAGAGAGAGAGACACGGGCAAAAGAAACATCCCCAAAAAAGGCGAATACAAAATCCAAACTAGCGCCAGCACCCCTTGAAAAAACATGGAATTCTAGGCAGAAACAGAAGGCTCTTAGCTCCTCATTTCAACAGGGCTTTCTTTGATCTGTGGCTGAGCATTGACACCTCAATGTGGGGAGTGAAAGAGATCACGGTCTCAAGACGGTCTGAAGATGCGAACTGTGAGGTTCTCAGCGCCGTGCCATTCGCAACGCGTCCTCGTAGGGGTCGCCGCAAGGCTCCTGGCCTGAGATTCTGTGGGTTTTTCTCAGGTTTTTTGAATATGATCCTGAATGTTTCAGTTGTAATTCTAAGTCTTGAAACGAAAAAAGTGTTTTCTCTCTCTCTTCCCTTCCCTTCCCTGCACTTAAGAGCCCCCCCCGAAGGAGGAACCCGGCCGCGACGGCCAAGTGGGTCTGTGTCCAGCTGACGGGGGCCCCATCGGTTTCAACGGAGCCCTTCAAAGACATCGGTGCCTCTGTCTTAGCGGCTCCGAGTGGAGTAGTCAATTTCACTACTCTGCTCGCTATCGGTTGTTGGGCCATCGGTATCACTTTCGTCGGCTTCCAGGTAGTAGTCCGTAGCCCCCGTCTCCACGGCCCCCTCAAACAGCTCGTGCACATCTTCCGGGTCGTCGATCTGGGCGGTCTCCACTTGTTGGTCCGGCCCCCATCCTCCAAGAGCCCCCTGCCCAGGTGCTTGATGAGGGTGCAGGTCGCGTCCCCGATGTGCTTCAGGTGCAGGAGGTCGTTGTGGTGTGGGCCCCCAAAGCGACCACGCATGCTGGGGAGGATCCCCCGTCGGGGAGGCCTCCCATCGGTCACTGGGGCTCCGAGCCGGGCTGCTGCAAGCACTGCTGCTACTGGTTTCTTGTCGTGGTCGCTTTGTCCCCCTTGCGTGCTGATCTTCCTCGTCCTCCTCCATCTCTGTGTGGTCCCCCCGAGGGCATACATGGGAGCTGCTCGCAGGTGTCGATCGTCTCTTGCTTCTTGGCGTGCAGGTCGGCTTGTTCCGGAAAATGGGCCCCCATTTCTGTGCTTGGTCGTAGGCCCGCATGACCACTTGTATCGTCTCGATCTTATCCCTGGTAATCGGCGTCACCGGCTCTGTTGCGATGCTGCGGTGGAGGATACGGCCAATCAGGAGCAGGAGCTCCTCGTCCCCTTGGCTCGTCTCCACCTCGTCGGGCCCCGCATTGTTGAGGATCAGGTTGACAAGCTCGATGAGGTTCTCCGTCTCCAGGAGTATCACGTCCTTCCCTTCACACAAACGGGTCCACCTGCTGAGGGCCTGGCGGATGGTCGAGCTGAGGTCCCCTCGACGTGGGGCTTCCTGTGTTCCATGTTGTCCCAGGTTGATCACGTCTGCGGGGTGGTACGTCAGCGTGGGCAGCAGCTGTGGGTCCCCTGTCTGTTGTCAGAAGTGGGTCCCCCAATGTGCCTGTGCAGCTGGGCCCCTCCGCGGTGTGCTCGTCGAGGTGGATCCCGTGGTCGTCGTCGGACACAGTGGCCAGGTGGTCGGACTGCGCCTGCTCGTAGAAGTCGTTGACGAGGTGCTGGAGGTAGAGCTCCTGGGCGTCCAGGTCCTCCTGTCGGTCCTGCTGGAGGGCCTCCTCCTCGGCCGCTTCCTGTCGGACTCGGCGTTCCTCTTCTGCAAGCTGCAAGCAGCGTCTTTCCTCTTGCGCTTGTTGTTCGTTCGCCTCCGCCTCCTTGCCCAAGTCGATCGCCTCGTCCTCATCCTCCTTCGTCCACGGTGTAGGTCCAGGCTGTTGCATGAGGTCCAGGTGGTCCCCTTCAATGTGGTCTCCGCTACGTAGGGCGTTTAGGAAGTCCGTGATGACGTCGGCAGGGTCCTCCTCCGGCTGTGCGTGGGTGTCCGAGCCGACTTGCACCTCAGCCTGGGCCACGTGGGGAGAGGGAAGCTGCTCGGTGTCCTCGGGCCCCTCTGTATGTGGCGTCTGCTCGTGGTTGTGCTTCTCGTTGTCCGCGCTGTGCTCGCTGCTGCTCCAGTGGGTCTCCTCATCGCTGCTAGGGAGCGTGGGTGGAGTCGGCATAGTGCGCTGCGGCGGTGTGGGCTCCAGAGAGCTTAAGGTGTGTGAGGGTCTCTGCGGAGGCTGCTTGGAGGGCGGGTGTGGGGCGGCTGGGCCCTCCGAGTTTGCTTGCGGAGGTCGCGGTGGAGGCTGCTTAGGGGGTGGCTGCGGGGCGGCTGGACCTCCCACATGTGTCCCCAGGGCAGGGCGCGCGGGCGGTTGTTTGGGTGTAGCCCCCGTTTGGCGGGTGAGGTGCTCGGGGGGGTCGTTGCTAGCTCTGCCCCTGTCCTGGTTTGCTTGTTGCTGCTGTTGGTTTTCCCGCGGCCGCTTGTGCAGGTTGAGGAGCTCCGCCCACTTCGCTCTTTCCTCCTCCTTGCCCGGGCCGTCAAGAGGCCTGACCCTTCGTTTTTGTTCTTCGAAATCCTGCTGCTGCTGTGCATTCCAGTCGGCCCAGTCCTGATTCTCCTTCTGCTTCCTCGCCATCCTTTTGGGTCCCCTGCCTTCGCGGCGCTGTGCTTTGGGGTTTGCGTAAGCTTGTGTGTTGGCGGGGTCCCCGGTGGGGCTGTTGGGGGGGGCGGGTTGGTCGGCTAGGTGGGTCTGCTGGGCTGCTGCTTTTCCGCTAGACGTGTCGGTCGGTGTGTCCTGGTGCGCCTGCGCAGAAGGGTGCCCGAGGCGGGTCCCCCTCTGCCATCTGTTTGGTCGGCCGGTCCCCAAAGTCGGTGCTCCCCGCGGTGGGATGTCGGGCCTGTGTGTCGGGGGCTTGTTGCCCTCCCTTCGGCGTTGGTTCTGGGACGCATCAAAGTACGGGCGGCTGCCGATCCGCTGCGTTTCCTCCCAGGATAGGTAGCGGATGCGTCGTCGCCCCTCCGGCGGGGGGTAGTCGGGCTGCTGCTGCTGTGGCGGGTTGTCTGCGTTGGGGGTTGGCACTGCGGGGGTGTGGAGGAGCCAGGGGGGTAGGTCATTGGGGTCCAGCCCCTGCTGCTGGACGGTTTCCCACACGTGCGGGGGGAGGTCCTGGGGTGGCGCCACTGCTTCTGCTGCCGCTGCTGGTTGTGCATCAGGTGGGGTTTGCCCCGCTGCTGGTGTTACTGCTGTTGCGCCTGTCGCGCCCTCCTGGGGTGGCGCTCCCGCTTTCGCTGCTGTCGTTGGTTGGGCCTCAGGTGGAATTTGTCCTGTTGCTTGCGCTGCTGCTGCCGCTGCGTCCTCCTCTGCCTGTCCTTCCACTCCTCCATGCGCTCTGGGGACTTGTCGACGGCGGCGCGGCGGTGGCGTCCTTCGGCGTCTTGGTGGTTGAGCGGTCCCCGAGCTCCACGCCACGGCGGGATCCTCCCAAGGTTGGTGCTGCGGAGCGTAGTCTGCTGCGGTGCCCGCGGCTTGCCACGGGCGCCACCAGGCATGTGGGTCTCGTGGGTCGCGACCAAATAGCCATCCATCCGGTTGGCCCCCGTCTTCTGCTTCGTCTGATCGCCAGAGCCATCTCTGCATTCTCCACGAGGCGCGGTCCCACCAGGCGCGGTGCCAACCACGCGCGGGCTCCTCCCAATGGTCGTTCCGGTCTCCTTCCTCCTCGTGGGGCGTGTGTCGATTTCCAGCGTTGGCGTAGGCGAGGGTCTCGAACTCGACGTCGTGCACATAGCCAGTAAGGTGCCCGCCTGGCGCCCTGGGCCTTGCTGCCCGTTCCTGCGGGGCCCCTTGGTTGTCATGGCGGTGCGCGAGTTGGTCGTGGGTCACCTCGGTGTAGTCAGCGGCCTCCCGGTCTGCATCGCCTTCACTGTCGTGGTACTCGGCCGCAGCGTCATTGGTGAACTCGTTCTGCCCACCCGGCTGGTCATCGTGGTTGGCGAGGTCGGTGTTCTGGTCCCCGATGTGGTCGTGCTCGTCGTGCAAGTCGGTGAGGTGGTCCACTCTCTCTCTCTCTCTCTCTCTCTCTCTCTCTCTCTCTCTCTCTCTCTCTCTCTCTTTCTCTCTTGTTTTCCTTGCTTCCATCAACTTTCTCGCTCGGAAAAACCTGCGCTCCGGGTGGCCGCCCAGCAGGTCGTGGCCCAAAAGGTCCCTGAGATGCTCGCGGCGGCCTGGAGGCTTTTGGTTATCTTTGGCAGAGTTGCGTAGTTGCCTCTTGGGGCAGCGTTGAAACATTTTGAGAGGAATGTGTCACAAGAGTCGTGTTATTTATAAGAAGGAGAAATGGCATGGGTTGGGGTCAAGGGGGTTGGTGTGGTTGACGTGACGTTAGACAGTTGGCTGAACATTTTTTGGCAGCGTCTTGGGATGTCTTGGGGGTGCGGTCGTTGCGAAAGGATTGGGATGCGGCCTTTTGAAAAGTTGGCGGAGGCGCAGCCAGCACGCACTGGAAAAGCAGCGTGCCCCCCAAGCCTTTGAAAAAGCCGCTGGCCGCCAGAAGGTGCTAGTGGGTCGGCGCGGGCTGGCGCCAGTGAAAGCTTTTCAAAACCTGCCTGTGTGGGTTGCCGGGCCAAATTGCACTCCTAAGCCAGTGCGGGCTGGCAGCCCGCACGCCCCCCCAAGCCTTTGAAAATGCCACTGGCCGCCAGAAGGTGCTAGTGGGTCGGCACGGGCTGGCCCCAGTGAAAGCTTTTGAAAACCTGCCTGTGTGGGCTGCCAACTTGCACTCCTAAGCCAGTGCGGGCTGGCAGCCCGCACGCCACAGCACACACACCTTGCATATTGCATGCAAGCGTACAGGTGAACCTTGAGGTGTAGGCTACATGTTACATGGGTAAGCACCAGGAACGCGCTGCAGCGTCGGATTGGTTTAAGATGGTCGTCTCGTTGTTCACCGCTGTTGGCCACGCCAAGTGTTCAGGGGCATATGCCTGGAGATTCTCCGGGATGCCATGGGGTCAGGCACCCGCCAGGAAGAACGAAACAACAGTTTGTGCTCGTGGTTGCTCGTGGGGCCTATGCCGTCGAAAAAGTACCCAGAAGTTGCGCTCTGCGGGGCCCATCTTCGGGGTAAAACAAAAAGCACTGTTGCCCATCAACAAGAACATAAAAACTGGAGGCCCACCAACTAATTCGGAAAGAAGCTGCAGGCGGGGCCCACACACAGTCGCCGGCAGAGAAAGGAAACAGTGCAGTGCGCGTGCAAACGGGGACCGCTAAGTGATTTCTGCCACTTGCCGCGCTTGCCCCACTTGCTGTCCTCCCTTACCGAAAACCACTTTGCCCCACTTGCCCCACTTGCCCCACTTGCCCCACTTGCCCTACTTGCCCTGCCTTAACCGCTAAGTGATTTCTGCCACTTGCCCCGCTTGCCCCGCTTGCCCCACTTGCCCCACTTGCCCCACTTGCCCCACTTGCCCCACTTGCCCCACTTGCCCCACTTGCCCCACTTGCCCACTCGCCCCCCTCCTACCCCAGCCCACCCTGCAAGTGGGGCGTGGGGCAAGCGGGCAAGTGGGGCAAGTGGGGCATCCCCCCCCCCCCCGCCCCCCCCCCCCCCCCCCCCCCCACCGCCCGATCATTTTAGGGTCTGTCCGAGTCCAATAGCACTTGAGGTTTTACATGGCAAGGGTATGCCCTCAACGAGTCCCAGCCACAAGTCTGCCTCAATTGCAGCGAGATTTGAGGCAGACTTGTGGCTGGTTGGTTACTTTAGGGTCTGTCCGAGTCCAATAGCACTCGAGGTTCTACTTGGCTAGGGTCTGCCCCCAACCAGCCCCAGCCACAGGTCTGCCTTGAATGCAGCCCGATTTGAGGCAGACGTGTGGCTAGGTTGGTCATTTTAGGGTCATTTTAGGGTCCAACAGCACTCAAGGTTCTACTTGGCTAGGGCCTGCCCTACAACCATAAGTCTGCCTCAAACGCAGCCTGATTTGAGGCAGACTTGTGGCGCGGCGAGGCGAGGGGGGGGGGGGGCGCTTGCCCCACTTGCCCCACTTGCCCCACTTGCCCCACTTGCCCCAGTTACCCAGGCAGCAGGGATTACTCCTGAGGCAAGTGGGGCAAGTGGGGCAAGTGGGGCAAGTGGGGCAAGTGGGGCAACATCAATTAGCGTTTCCGGGCCACCAAGTGGGGCAAGTGGGGCAAGTGGGGCAACATCAATTAGCTTTTCCGGGCCACCAAGTGGGGCAAGTGGGGCAAGTGGGGCAACATCAATTAGCGCTTCTGGAAAGGCAAGTGGGGCAAGTGGGGCAAGTGGGGCAACATCAATTAGCGGACCCCCTGGGCGCTCGCAATGAAACAGTGCTTTCCCTTTATGGGCACTTTTCCCGTCGAAGCCGGGGCCGCTAGGAAGAACCAAACCACTAATCGGCTCCAGATGCTCCAGCCTGTGGCGACGATGAGCTGCCTCGGAGGAATGATCCCAGGATCGCTGCAGCAGGTGGCCAGCAGCAGGGCAACCTCTCCAGAAAGATTGCGGTCTCTTCGTGGTCTAGCTTCGCTCATGCTGCATCCTAAAATCCTAAAACCCTGAATCCTCACAGGTCACTCCCTGGCCATGTCAACCTCAGGTTTCGAGATATTGACAGAATGAAATCTCCTCCCCTCGCAGACGCATCTGGTCGAAGCGGAAGAGAAGATGAGAACAGAGACGGACCCTCTCGGCTCCCTCGGCTCTCCCTCGGCTCCCTGGCTGTCGATGCGAAGAGCAACAGGGAGGCCGGGAAGAGCGCCGGGGGCCGAGAGGCCCAGGACCTCAGCAAGGAAGACCATTGAAAAACCTTGAAAAACCGTAAAAAACCCACACCCACACACACACACACACACACTCACAGAGAGACACAGAGACACACGTCTTGGGCAAAGAGCCCTAAGGCCGATGCTGGTACAAGTGCGGCAGGGCGATGCCAAAGTACCTCTCCAGATGTGCGGAGATTGGCCCCGAGCACTTGGCAGGGGCCCAAAGTCATGAGTCTACTGCGAAGGATCGTTGAGGGGTTTCCAGCTGGAGTCCAAATGCTGTCTGGCACCAGAAGCCTAAGCGTGTTCTAAACAACCTGGGAGCACAGCAGCGAGGGCAGCAGGAGACAGATCCAGGTCGCCACGGACGCGCCCGAGACACCCCCGAGCGCAGCAATGGGGCATTCACCCTGCAAGATCAAGCGGAGTTCTCAGGGCATTCATTGGATCACCTTGAATCACGTTGAATCATGTTGAATCACATTGAAAGCTGCAAGCTCTCACCCTTCGCACCCTCCTTATCACTGAAAGTGCTCTCCTCGCCACCCGTTATGCAGCGCCCAGCGCACAGGAAGCGGCTCTTGGCACGCCAGTGGCGGTGCCTCCGCGGAGCTCTCGGCGATTTGGGGTGATTTGGGGTGGCGCTGAGGCTGGCAAACATGCGTCAGGTTGCTGCAGAATGTGCTGGTAGCGGTGAGAGATGATCTGGGATGCAAACGGAATGACATGGGATTCAGGCTTATATGCCTGCAGACCCCAATGCACTAAACGTAAAAAACCCTGAGGCTCCCTGCAGGCGCGAACGCCCCACCCTGGCGGGAGCAGCTACATGAAATAATAACCAAATGGCTTCCCATCCGATTATTATTAAGGGGGGGGGGGACCATCATTATGATTATTATGATGATTATGATGATTATGATTATTGTGACAATTATGACAATTATGATTATTCTGATTATTCTGACTACTATGATTATTATGATTCTTATGATTCTTATGATTCTTCTGATTCTTCTGATTCTTCTGATTCTTCTGATTCTTCTGATTCTTCTGATTCTTCTGATTCTTCTGATTCTTCTGATTCTTCTGATTCTTATGATTCTTATGATTCTTATGATTCTTATGATTCTTATGATTCTTACGATTCTTACTATGATTCTTATTATGATTCTTATTATGATTCTTATTATGTATGATTCTTATGGCTATTCTTACGGCTATTCTTATGGCTATTCTTATGGCTTATGGCTATTCTTATGGCTATTCTTATGGCTATTCTTATGGCTATTCTTATGGCTATTCTTATGGCTATTCTTATGGCTATTCTTATGGCTATTCTTATGGCTATTCTTACGGCTATTCTTATGGCTATTCTTATGGCTATTCTTATGATTCTTATGATTCTTATGATTCTTATGATTCTTATGAATCTTATGGTTATTATGATTATTATGACTCTTATGATTCTTATGACTATTATGATTATTATGATTATTATGATTATTATGATTATTTTGATTATTATGATTATTATGAGTCTTATGATTATTATGATTATTATGACTATTATGACGATTATGAATACTATGCCACTATTATGATTATTATGATTACTTTTATTTTTACTATTATTTGGGAAATAATTAATACAATTTTTTGCTATTATTACTACTAATATTATTGCTATTGTTATTAATATACTTATCTTTTGGAGGGGGATTTCAGCATCGAGGATGTTTTGTGTTCCTCATCTTCTCTCGGAATCTCTGATGGCCCCCCTTGCATTCCGAGCACAAGCGACCAGGCGAAAAAGAGTCTCAAAAGGCAAAGAAACAAGGGGGGTTGCCGCAGTGACACAAGCATCTATTTTTTTGGCTGGAACGCGGAAGCTCTGGGGCGCTCTCATTCTACCTCCCCATCTCTCTCCATGTGTCTCTTCCCTTCATTTCTTCTCTATGTTCCTTCCTTATGCTTTCTATAGTGCTCTCCCTCTGTCTAAAAGTGTCGCTGTTCTCTCATTCTTCTCTGTTAATGCCCTGTTCTCCCCTTGTCCCAGGCACACCACGTGCAGCCTCGTACACGGAAAACCCCGCTGCTCGCCGTTGGCACAGATACTTGCTTTTCCATGAGAAGATTTGCTTGTCAACACGAATCGGACACGGATCCGGCTCGAGGGGCAGCATTGCGCAGCTCCCCAAACTGTCCCAAAGAAACAGCACAGCCCGAAAAACTGGCCTCATGAAGGCGTCGCTGCCATGGCGGAGATTTGATTGGCGGGGGCGACGGGATCGATGCGTTATTCGTGGGTGTTTCGCACTTGTTCGGAAGTGGATTTACACTTGTTTCCGGGGCTTCAGAGCGGGAAGTTCTTCTGGGCGATTGATGGCTTGCTGCGTGGCTGAGCTGTGAGCTTACTGTGGACTCAAACAAAAGTGCAGAGTTATGAGCTCTCGCGGTGATGCCCCGAATCGGCTGTTGAGGCTCAACTGGGAGAGGCATTCATTTGACGTCATGACTCTTGGCCCCGGACAGCTCTTGCAGTACTAAGAATTACGTGCCAGACATGACGACAAGGTGCACGTAGGATCTCATCTCTTAAGCTGCCAAACAGACCCGAGACAACGGAGGGTTCTTTGTCTCCAGGCTGGCGCAGGAGAGAGTCGTCAGTCAGCCTTAGTATGGGTCGCAATATCTCTGTGCTCACAGGCTGAACCCTGCAAAGCCTGACTGTAACAGGGTCGCCACTAAACTGCAAGCACATACACAGTCGCCATACCCCACAACCAAATGCACCAAGAACTCTTTCTCACTTCGAACCAGACTTAATTGACACAGACACATTGCTTTGGTGCCCCAGTCGGTGCCCTGAAATTCGACTCACCGACACCTCGCGCTGCTCCCTCCGCTCGCACTTTCTGAACCTCGACAATAACGACTTACACACTCTGTCCATGTATCTATCCATTCTTGCATCTTCCCCTTGGAGGGCGGACGTGGTCCAGGAAGAGGTCTACGTTCTTTGGCTTCGCTTTTCCCGTCTCCTGGATTGGGCCAAAGCCGTGTGTCGGAGGTGATCTTTGGTTCTTTTAGGTCTCTTAGGTCTGGTCTGCTATTTTTTTGGGGGCTCAGTGCATGGCTGTCGCTCATGTCGAAAGCGAACCTTCAAAAGCCCCTTCCACGCCGCAAAGTGTTCAAACTATCCAAGCATGGGGATCTTGCCTCTGGAAAAACCGGGGCCAAAAGAGAAGAAGAGATGAAGTACATGGAAACCTGAAAGCCTGAACCTTGAACCATCCAAGCTCACCTCCAACTCGCGCTCTCGTTGGAGGACATAAGACAAAGCAGCCTGCATGATTGTTGCGAACAAGGGCAGATGGCCATGCAAGTTTGCCTGCCGAAGCGCTTGGAAGGGCGGTCTCCCCCGACTCTGTGCGCCTGTTGTAGGCTGCTGTTCGCTTCCAGCACTTCGTCCACCTGGCCAGGACGCTCTGTGACTCTGTGTGGGGGGCTCGAGTGGGAAGGGATGGGCATCGAGATGGAGATGCATTTCTGCTTGGACACACGGCCTCGCCGAACAGGCAGACATTCTCGCCGCGGATGAGCAGCGTGCCCAGGTAGATGTCGGCATAGACTTTCTCCTCGGGAGTTTAGAACTACACAAGCTGTACCAAAAACCATTAGAGCCCTGATCTCCTTTTCGCTACGCTTCCCCACATCCAAAAACACACCGCTCCTCAAAGAGGATGTGCCGCTCCACGATGTGCTCCAGCAAGAGGTTGGCATATTGGTCGAAGGTCCTCTGGCCACAGGGGCTGCAGGGGCTGAACGCCGGCCTCGTTGGAGCTGCCGAGCATAACACAGTCGAGTAGTTTCTTTGATCCTTTTTCTTTCACGTGTGTTCTTTAGGCCTTAAGTGCCGAAGCCCCCACATGCGGTCGACTGGCGCCCGCGGGCTGTGCATAGAGCCGTGAGCAATCCACCAACCCCACTACTTCAGCGCGTATCGCCGCTCATTGCCCTGCCTACGCAGTTGCTCTTCCTTTCTTTCGACGGGTAGCTGCTCGCCCGATCCCTCTCTCTCTGTTTTTCTTCTGCTGGGCATGCGTCATGAAGGTCTCTCTCTCTTGCTAGCTCGCTCACTCACTTACTCGCTCTCTCTCTCTCTCTCTCTCTCGCTCTGTCTCTGTCTCGCTGACTCTTCGTCTCCTCGCAACTTCTACATTGCTACAAGTTGTCCGCTCGTCTGTTCTCCGCTCGTGCTCCTGAGCCATCCCATAAGCTTTCGGCCATCTCGGAGGATGATGAGCAGCTTTTTGTCAACCTGACGCTTGTTCTTGCTATTTATTGATTCGTTGCCTTTCTATTGAAAGAAGCAGGCTGAAGAACTCTGCGGAAAGAAACAGGCTGAAGAACTTTGCAGGAAGGGTGGATATGGGGAAAACGCCGCCCAGCTGCGTTTTCCTCCAAGTTGCTGGCCCAGTGCGGGAGCTTCCCTGGCTTCAAAGCCTGGGGCCGTGGGCTCGCCCCTTGCGACTGTCCCTTATGCGTACAGGCTATGACCTGGGCCTGTTTGTGCCCTGCAAACCCCTCGACATCTCATCTTGAGCCCCAAGGCATCGACCTGCCCGTACATTGAATACATATATACATAAATATATGCATTGCAATATACATGCAGGCCACACAACGTCCCTTTCTGTATATGTATACACACACATATGTATATATATATATATATACATACCCACCGCGGGCCTTGATCTTTGCAAAAGTACCGCAAATACCGATAAAACCTATGCTGTCTGGTGATTTCCGGTGACCGGATTTTTGACTGTATTCCTTAATTCACTCTCTCACACACACACACACACACACACGGATGGTTTTTCTTTCTGTTGGCTTTTGTTTATAATTTAAGACTTAGGCATTTAAACCTAAGCCTGCAAAAAAACCCTTAACCTTTAAACCCTGTAGGGTTGAGGTTTCAAGGTTAAGGGTTTAAGATTTAGGCATTTGAACCTATGCCGGCAATTAAACCCTTAACCTTTGAATTCTATAGGGTTAAGATTTTTACAGGTTTAGGTTTCAGATGTAGGCATTTAAACCTAAGTCTGCAACGAATTTTAAACCCTTAACATTTAAACCCTATAGGGCTAAGGTTTAAAGGCTTAGGGTTTAAGATTTTGCCATTTAAACCTGTAGCCAAGCCCTTAACCTTTAAACCCTGTAGGGTTAAGATTTTAAAGGTTTAGGATTTAAGATTTAAGCATGTAAATCTCAGACTTCAATTAATTTTAAACCCTTAACCTTTAAACCCTGTTGGGCTAAGGTTTAAAGGTTTCGGGCTTAAGATTTAGGCATTTAAACCGATTCCGGCAATTAATGCTAAGCCTTTAACCTTAAAACCCTATAGGGTTAAGATATTTAATGGTTTAGGGTTTAAGTTTAAGGTCCGGCAGTTCATATTGAACCCTTAGCCTTAAACCCTATAGGGATAAGATTTAAAGGTTTAGGATTCTTTACTTAGACATTTAAATCTAAGCTTGCAATTAAACCGAAACCCTTAACCTTTAAAACCCTATAGGGTGAAAGTTTAAAGTTTTAGGGTTTAAGATTCAGACATTTAAACCTAAGACGGCAATTAACAATAAACCCTGAACTTTTAAACTCTATAGGGTTAAGGTTTAAAGGTTTGGGGTTTAAGATTTTGGCATTTAAACCTAAGTATGTAATGAATTTGTCACCCTTAACACCCTTAAACTTTGTAGTGTGAAGGTTTAAAGGTTTAGAGTTTAAGATTTAGACATTTAAACCGAAGCCCATAGAGTTTAAACCTTAAGGGTTTAAGGTTTAGGCATCTATTCCTTAACCCTAAACCCTGTAGGGTCAGGACCCTAAAGCCCTCGGCAATCAAGCCTAAACCCTTGACCTTCAAACCCCATAGGATGAAGGTTTGAAGGTTTGGGGTTTAAGGCTAAGGCATTTAAACCTAGAGGGCATTTAAGCCTTAACCCTAAACCCTTCAGGGCCAGAACCTTAGCACCCTATATGGATCTAGCACCTGCAGGTATACATCGGTTTTTAAACCATTGCACCCTGTAAGAAGGTTTAGGGTCTTTTCGGGGTCTATCTCTAAATTTCTCACGGGGTTAACCCCGAAGGGTTTAAAGTTAAACGTTTAGGATTAAAGGTTTAGGCAATACCTAAAGGATTAGAAGTCTTCTCCTGGTAAAACCATCTTTTCTCGAGAAAAAGATGGTTTTTCGAAGGATGGTTGCTCAAAACCATCTTTTTCTCGAGAAAAATGGTTTCCAACCAAAAAACCATCTTTTTCTCGAGAAAATCAAAAAACCAAAAAAAACACACAAAAAAAAAAAAAAAAAAAAAAAAAAAAAAAAAAAAAAAAAAAAAAAAAAAAAAAAAACATCTTTTCCAAAACTATGGGGCTGGGGCCTCCAAAAGATGGTTTTTTTGGTTTTCTCGAGAAAACGATGGTCTTTTTGGTTCGAAACCATCTTTTTCTCGAGAAAAAGATGGTTTTTGGAGGTCTGCTCCTGGGAAAACCATCTTTTTCTCGAGAAAAAGACGGTTCTCTGAAGGATGGTTGCTCGAAACCATCTTTTTTTCGAGAAAACCAAAAAAAAACCAAAAAAAACACAAAAAAAAAAAAAACAAAAAACATCTTTTGGAGGCCCCAGCCCTACAGTTTTGGAACAGATGTTTTTTTTTGTTTTTTTGGTTTTTTTGGTTTTCTCGAGAAAAAGATGGTCTTTTGGTTCGAAACCATCTTTTTCTCGAGAAAAAGATGGTTTTACCAGGAGAAGACCTCCAAAAACCATCTTTTTCTCGAGGAAAAGATGGTTTCGAACCAAAAAAACCATCTTTTTCTCGAGAAAACCCAAAAAACCATCTTTTGGAGGCCCCAGCCCCATAGTTTTGGAAAAGATGGTTTTTTTGGTTTTTTTTGGTTCTTTGGTTTTTTGTTTCTTGTTAGTTTCTTGTTTTGTTGTTGTTCCCTTGATCTGGCTAGGACTCGGATGCCACCCGCGGTGGGTCCATTGGGGGGGTGAGCATATATATATATATATACAAATTCACGGCATGCAGTCCACGAGCAAATTGTTCAGGTCACTCTGCTGGGTCAAAGCGCGTTTCGGGTCCGCCCGACCGTGAACGGGGGTGTGCGTTTCAGGTCCGCCGTGCGTGGCCGCGGAGGTGCGTTTCAGGCTCTGCTGGACTGCGTTTCGTACAGGCCAAGGTGCGTTTCAGGTCCGGCACCACCAGAAAGCCACAAGTCCGAAGCCCCTGAAGCCACCCGCTACAAGCCATGTCAGGCCGCGTTCAGGTTTATAGGGTTTATTGTATTTATAGGGTCCAGGACTTATAGGGTTTAGGATTTAGGGGTTTAGGCTTGAGTGTGCTCACGAACGAAGGTGAGGCATCAAGGCGACACTGAAAGCTCTCCAAACACCCCTAGCCGGCGCTGAGTTGACACTTTGTGCCCTAAACTAAAACCTAAAACCTAAACCCTAAACCCTAAACCCTAAGCCCTGAACCCTAAACCCTAGACCCTCAACCGAAAACCCTAAACCGTAAACCCTAAACCCTAAACTCAAAACCCTAAACCCTAAACCCGAAACCCTAAACCCGAAACCCTAAACCCTAAAACCTAAACCCCAAACCCTAAAGCCTACACCCTAAACCCCCTAAACCTTACAACCTAAACCCTAAACCCTAAACCCTAAACCCTAAGCCCTAAACCCTAAACCGTAAACCCTAAGCCCTAAACCCTAAACCGTAAACCCTAAACCGTAAACCCTAAACCCTAAACCCTAAACCCGAAACCCTAAACCCGAAACCCTGAACCCTAAAACCTAAACCACAAACCCTAAAGCCTAAACCCTAAACCCCCTAAACCTTACAACCTAAACCCTAAACCCTAAACCCTAAGCCCTAAACCCTAAACCGTAAACCCTAAGCCCTAAACCCTAAACCGTAAACCCTAAACCGTAAACCCTAAACCCTAAACCCTAAACCCTAAACCCCAAACCCGAAACCCTGAACCCGAAACCCTACACCCTTAAACCTAATCCCCAAACCCTAAACCCAAGTAGTGCGCCTGAAATGCACCATGTGTGCGTCTGAAATGCCCCCTGTGTGGTTCTGAATTGTCTCCCGTCTGGTTCCTGAGCACCGGACCTGAAATTGGTACCTGAAACGACCCTAGGTGCGTCAGAACCGTACAACACTCACTCTGCTGGAATTGTTATGGGAAACCCCCCCTTAAAAATATTCGACCCCGCGTTGAGAAATAAAGAATATTCTGTGAATTCAACCCAAAAAGGGTAGGTACATGGGGGGGTAGCATACATATATATATATATATATATTTTGAGAGAGAGAACCAACACACACACACACACACACACACACACACACACACACACACACACACACACACACACCACACACACACACACACACACCACAACACCACACCCACACACACAACCACACCACACACACACACAGTCACACACACCCACACACACACACACACACACACACACACACACACACACACACACACACACACACACACACACACACACACACACACACACACACACACACACACACACACACACACACACACACACACAACACACACACACAACACACACCACACACACACACACAACACACAACACAACACACAACACAACACACAACACAACACACAACACAACACACACACACACACACACACACACACACACACACACACACACACACACACACACACACACACACACACACACACACACACACACACACACACATTTATTCATTCATTTATTTGTTTGCTTATATACATATATATATATATATAAATCCACAGCATGCACGAGCAAATTGTTCAGGTCACTTCTGCTGGAATTGTTATGGGAAACCCCCCCTAAAAAAAGATTTCCACCGCGCGTTGAGAAATGCAGAATATTCTGTGACTTCAGCACAAAAAGGGTTGGTACATGGGGGGGAGGGAGGGAGAGAGAGAGAGAGAGAGAGAGAGAGAGAGAGAGAGAGAGAGAGAGAGAGAGAGAGAGAGAGAGAGAGAGAGAGAGAGAGAGAGATTGGCTCAAGTCGGAACCCGCCCCCGGCTTGAGCCAGTGGACAGCTGTTTTCAGTATCAAGGGCACTGAAATTTGAGCCCAGCGGGGGAGCTGCAATAGAGGGTAGCTCTGAGGTACATCTGTTCCACTATTGGGGGCCTGGCTATGTGAATGGTTTAGGCACCCAGCTCCTGCCGTGAAGCGATCCGTGCCCAAACTTTTACACAGAAGTAAGGGGAGAGACTTACTGAGTTGGGGGCGCTTTTTCAGGGGTGCTCAGGCTTGCGAGTCGTTGCTAGGACACGCAGTGGGTATAGTGTAAGTTGCCACTTCTTTGGCTGTTAGATTGCTAGAGCTGCAGCCTGGCCATGGCCGCTCCTTCAAGACAGGTGTTCGAGCAGCGACAGCGACGGGGAGGGCACGTTCTTGGCGGGGTGTCGTGCACGGGCGCGCCCTAAAGTCCCAGCCCGCCAGAGCTCCCGCTAACGCGGGGGTGAAGGGGGGTTTGCGTAGCCGGCCCACTCCCGGGAACAAGGATGCCATCACACTCCCGGTAGAAAACAGCTCAATCAGGGGTGGGCCCCTGAGTCGGGCAGAGACCAGGGGGGTGCATGCTACCAACAAACCAACCCGAGGTGTGCCGCCCACGTGCAACAGATACGCGGGGGCCGTTAATTCAAGCACGTTTTTGTCTGCCACAGAACCTTTCATCAGACAGATTGGGACATTCACTCAGAAGGCTGACAACAGCGAAGAACTCATTGGGGGGCTGGCCTTCTGACACCAGACGCCTAACCAAACCGAAGAGACCAGTTTTTGCACCAGCTGAGCCAATGAGGGCCGACGCAACTTTGGACGCCGCGGGGGCCCTACCGCTACCGACGTCATTGGGGGAGCCGACGCCGGGGCTACATCGACGTCGAGCTGGACTGAGAGACGGGACCAGTGAAGGGTCGGCAACGGACTCTGATGAGGAGCCGTGTAGGCGTAGACTGCTGGGGCCTTCGCTGAGCGATTAGGATGCCAAGGTTGATGGGGGGCCTGCGTGCACTGATTAGCGTTTCTTGGGGGCATTGCAGTGTTTAGTCAGGGACTCCGAGTCGAAAAGCTGTAGGCCAGCGGCTCATAGGACAAAACTGGGGCCTGTAGCACAGAGCAGGTTGGACACACGTGAGGGGGTGTAGTGTGTGGGGGTAGTACCTTTGTTTGGGGGCCAAGAATGACAGTCCAACCTAGGAAGAGCACAGTCTCACACTCGGAAGGCGAGATGTGAAGATGGGGATGATGGGGCGGTGGGGGTAGTGGTTAGAGGACACTTAGCGAGGGTTGGGAGCAGAGCATCACATCATTGTCTTCAACTGTACCCGAGTACCGCTCCGGAAACAGGGGCGGGCGATGACGCCCGGAGGTTGCGGCCTCCACGCCCTCCGAAAGAAAGAGAGAGAGAGAGAGAGAGAGAGAGAGAGAGAGAGAGAGAGAGAGAGAGAGAGAGAGAGAGAGAGAGAGAGAGAGAGAGAGAGAGAGAGAGAGAGAGAGAGAGAGAGAGAGAGAGAGAGAGAGAGAGAGAGAGAGAGGAGAGAGAGAGAGAGAGGAGAGAGAGAAGAGAGAGAAGAGAGTGAAGAGAGTGAAGAGAGAGAAGAGAGAGAAAAGAGAGAGAAAGAGAGAGAAGAGAGAGAGAAAAGAGAGAAAGTGAGAGAAAGTGAGAGAAAAGAGAAAGAGAGAAAGAGAGAGAGAGAGAGAGAGAGAGAGAGAGAGAGAGAGAGAGAGAGAGAGAGACACATTCATTTCTTCATTTCATATATATATATATATGTATATATATATATATATTTTTTTGTATATACAAATTTATGGTACCCCCCCCCCCCCATATGCCCACACTTTTTCCTCTCAGGTGCCATGGTAGGGTTTAGAGGCTTAGGATTTCGAAGCCTCCTCAGCGAGCACGAAAGCGCTCTACTGTACCAATGCTTTAGGCCCAAAAGTGCAAAAACGCTGTACTGTCCCAAAAAACACAATTTTTTTAAGCCAGAACAAGCAAAAATGCTGCGCTGTCCAAAAAAAGCAAAAAACCAAAGTTTGGAGAGTACAGCACTTTCGAGGCCTGGGACTGCAAAAACGCTGTACTGTCCCAAAAAAAACAATGTTTTTAGGCCAAAAACTGCAAAAATGCTGTACTGTCCCAAAAAAACCAAAAAAAACCAAAGTTTGGAGACCTCCAGGCCCTGGAGGAGCCCAAGGTCTCCAAACTTTGGTTTTTTTGTTTTTTTTTTTGGACAGTACAGGATTTTTGCACTTTTTGCCTTAAAAAGATTAGTTTTTTTGGGACAGTACAGCACTTTCGAGGCCTGGGACTGCAAAAACGCTGTACTGTCCTCAAAAAACCAATGTTTTTAGGCCAAAAACTGCAAAAAAGCTGTACTGTCCCAAAAAAACCAAAACAACCAAAGTTTGGAGACCTCCAGGCCCTGGAGGAGCCCAAGGTCTCCAAACTTTGGTTTTTTTTGTTTTTTGGGACAGTACAGCATTTTTGCACGTTTTGCCTTAAAAAGATTGGTTTTTTTGGGACAGTACAGCACTTTCGAGGCCTGGGACTGCAAAAACGCTGTACTGTCCCAAAAAAAACTAATGTTTTTAGGCCAAAAACTGCAAAAACGCTGTACTGTCCCAAAAAAACCAATGTTTTTAGGCCAAAAACTGCAAAAATGCTGTACTGTCCCAAAAAAACCAAAAAAACCAAAGTTTGGAGACCTCCAGGCCCTGGAGGAGCCCAAGGTCTCCAAACTTTGGTTTTTTTGGTTTTTTGGGACAGTACAGGATTTTTGCACTTTTTGCCTTAAAAAGATTGGACAGTACAGCACTTTCGAGGCCTGGGACTGCAAAAACGCTGTACTGTCCCAAAAAAAAACCAATGTTTTTAGGCCAAAAACTGCAAACATGCTGTACTGTCCCAAAAAAACCAAAAAAAACCAAAGTTTGGAGACCTCCAGGCCCTGGAGGAGCCCAAGGTCTCCAAACTTTGGTTTTTTTGGTTTTTTGGGACAGTACAGCATTTTTGCACTTTTGCCTTAAAAAGATTGGTTTTTTGGGACAGTACAGCACTTTCGAGGCCTGGGACTGCAAAAACGCTGTACTGTCCCAAAAAAACCAATGTTTTTACAAAAACTGCAAAAATGCTGTACTGTCCCAAAAAAACCAAAGTTTGGAGACCTCCAGGCCCTGGAGGAGCCCAAGGTCTCCAAACTTTGGTTTTTTTGGTTTTTTTGGGACAGTACAGCATTTTTACACTTTTTGCCTTAAAAAGATTGTTTTTTTGGGACAGCACAGCATTTTTGCACTTTTTGGCTGAAAAAGCTTCACGGCATGCCTGATGCTACGACAAGCATCATGTGCACACTTCCTATTAACTTTTATCGGTTCCGAAAAATATTGGCAGGATTCCTATGAATTCAATAGAGGATTCCTATATATTTTTATAGGATTCCAATCTATCAAATTGGTTTCGGATAAAAGCTAAGAGGAAGCCTATTAGAATGAACCTTAACAAATCAAAAAGAACGCGGTGGTAATTCATAGGAAGCATACTAAAATGAGAAGGATTCTTACTAAGATTAGTTTGAACTAATAGGACTCCTATGAAAAAATAAGATTCCTTTAACAAGAATGAATAGGAATCCTACTAAATGAATATGAGCCTAAACCAATAGGAATCCCTTTCAAACGAATGAGATCCCTATTAAAATTAATACGAATCCCATTAACATGAATAAGAACCCGAAAATGGATAGGAATCTTATTACATTAGAAGGAGAATAATTAAAAACCCCATGAAACTTTGATTCCTATGACTTCAGTGAAAGATTTCTACATATCTTCATAGGATGCCAATAAAGTTTCATAGGGTTCCTAATTATCTCAACAAGGCTCCCACTAATGCACTAAGATTCCTATCAGTTTCAGGGCTCTTACTCATGTTAATGGGATTCGTATCAATGTTTAATAGGGATCTCATTCGTTTGAAAGGGATTCCTTTTGGTTTAGGCTTATAATCAAGTATAATTGGGTTCTCATTAACTCCACTCGGGTTCCTATTCATGTTAATATGCTTCCTATTCACTTTATATACAGTCCGATCAATTTTAATAGGGTTCCTATGGATTTCAATAGAGGATTCCTATTTTTCTGTTTAAAAGATTCCAATCAATTTTTATAGTTTGCCTAATTATTGTAATCAGGCTCCTACAAATGTAATATGATTCCTATCAATTTTAAATAGGATTCTGTCATTTGAATAGGGTTCCCATAGAATTTAATCGAATTAAGGGTTCTCATTCATGTTAACGGGTTTCCTTTTCATTAATTAGATTTAAAGAATCCTATGAACCCCATTAAATTTGATAGGAACGCTATTCACATGCATAGGATTTGTATTAAATTCATGGCATGCAATCCACAATTTCGAGCAAATTGTTCAGGTCACTTCTGCTGGAGTTTCTATGGGAGTCCCTCCCCCTTTAAACACCACCGCGCAGGGCGGAACCTAGTATTTTTATCTGGAAACCATGCTGACGCGTGGGCGCATGGGGGGGGGGGGGGGGGGTAGGTATATGGTATAATATATTTATACATACATATATATATATATATATATGTATATATATATATATATATATATACATATATATATATGTATATATATATATATATTGAAGGTAGCATGTCCTTCAAACAAGTATACCTTTAATTTTTATACTTATATTCAGATTTGTTCGTATTCATTCAAGGTTCGACATGCGCATATTTTTATTTGCTAACCCAGGCACGGCCGGGTCTGGGTCGAAGACCGGGACCTCCATCCGGTCAAAGTTCACGGATCACCCAGCGGAAATCCATTGGGCGCTCTGCGGAAGTGGCCTTTCTTAAACGGGGTCTTCTGTGGGGAGCAGCCTTTCTCAAGGGTTGTTTCGCCGCTCTCTAGCTTTTGTTCAATGTTGGCTTCGAGTTTGCCGGAGAGCGGGATGGCCACTTCTGGCAGTTTCTGCTGTGGAGGCAGGAGGTTGTTTCGGGTCTGACCAGATCCACGTCTCGGCTGTCACTATTGTTTATGGTAACCTATGGCAAAAGTCGTGCATTTGACCTCAACCTACGAGGCTCGCTGCTACGAGTCGTCCAGGGAGGCAGAGGCCAAGTTGTCAACATCGTCTCAGGAGAGCACAAAGCAAGTGCGCACAGCACGGGGTCACTGCTCCGAATCTCAGGAGGAGGTCATTTTGCTTTTGTCCCCCAGCGTGCAGAGGGTCTCCAGTTCGATAGGACTCGGAACCGACCTCAAACCGGTAGCGTACGTCCTCGCTTCGAGCATCCACTGCCACCGAGACCACCTGAGCTGTGCGTGCAGGCTTGTGCAAGCTTGTGCAAACTTGCGCATCTCAAGCGACTGCAAGTGCAGGCCAAGCCGCTAGCGTGCCACTTTCTCCGACTCGCTGTGGAGGCAGCTGCAGCAAGTAATGGTTCCAGGAGGTTTCGTCTCGTCGGGTGTCCAAGTCCTAAGCTGCAGCACCATGAGGCCATGTCAGGCGAAAAGCCCCCAAAATGTCCGACTCTACCACTCGAGATCAACAAGCCTACATATGCACATTCACACGAGCGTCCACACCAGGGCAAAGATCAGCGCGCATGAACAGCAGGACCCCCCCCACCTCCGGATTGGAAGATGTCCACGGGGTAAGGTCTAGAGTCTAGAGTGTAAGGCTTGAGGCTTGCAGATGTTTTTGTGGGTGCAGGACAGTGTTGGACATGAGGCTTGGCAACAGTCCAGTGAGCGCGCAAACCTGCACCGCTAACTGTTTTCTGACACGTGCCCCGCTTGACCCACTTGCTCTAGCCACTTTAGTGGAGAAGGACATTGCCCCACCCACTTGCCCACACCCACTTGCCCCACTTGCCCCATGTTCGGTGGTGTGGCCCTGGCAGTGCGGCAACTCTGTCTCAAAACCACCCAGTTTGAGGTAGGCTTGTGGTTAGGTCAGAGCCTGGCCTCAGAGCCTGGCCCGTCTTGCGGAGTTGGAAGCTGAAAGGGGGTAAGGGTTGGTGGGTCACACCCTGCCTTGCGCTTGAAGCCATTCGAGGCAATCCATGTGACAAGTGGCAAGTAGCTCTTCCGGCCCACCAAGTGGGGCAAGCGAGGCAAGTGGGGCAGCATCAACTCTTCTGCAAAAGCAGGCGGGGCAAGTAGGGCAAGTGGGGCAAGTGGGGCAAGTGGGGCAAGTGGGGCAAGTGGGGCAAGTGGGGCAAGTGGGCAACACATAGCGATACACAGCAACACCCACACCATGCGACACGACACCTCGCCTCCGTGCCGGCTGGCAGTGTGAAGGAAAGGTGGCACTCCTGCTGGAGCTGAGCCTCCAGCCTTAGCGAGGCAAACACGGCAAGGCTGGCTGCGAGTCCCTGACGCGGGCCCCTTTTCTTCAGTTTTTGTGGTGGCAAAGATTGTGCAAAATGGGAGCGGGGATTCCCCCTCCACCCGAATTCCCCGTAACCCTGAGTCAAAGCACTTTTTGAAAAGATCCATTAATTTGCACAAAACTCCGCGCAGGTCGCGTGAGTGGAGCGATGTCCGTCCTATGCAGACTGCCGGGGAGCCGACGTCTCGGCACCTGGTTTCAAGTGCAGGAGGTTCGTCTGGGTTGGGCATTGGGATGGATGGGTGAAGGGTGAAGGAGTCTCAGGAAGTTCCATGCTCCCCCCAAAGTGTTTTGACAAGCCTCGAAAAGCCTTGAAAAGCCTGAGACGCCTTGCAAAGCCTTGAAAAGCCGCGGCACAGGTGAAGTCGAACTCTTCCCACTTTTGCGGGGCTGCCAGCTCCAAGCTCTCAGGGAAGTTGCGGCAGTCGTAGAGCCCGGGCTGGAGCCTCACATCACAGCCGTGTGCAACCGTGCCTACAATTTTGCCTGCGAAGTAAAACCAACATAGTGCAGAACGCAGCAGCCTAAGCTGTTGCATTGGGAAGTGAACAACCTGTAAGCAACAGTAAAAGCAGTGAAGGTGATGGTGTTGTAGGTTATTTTTGCTCACGAAACCAGCATTCAAGCTCGGACATCACTTTCAGCGGTCCCACTTTGATGCAAGGGTCGGTATGCAGCCTTGGGCACACGCAGGGACATGTGCCCACGTGACCCAGCACTGCTCTCAACGCTGTATCTTGTGACAGGCATGAAAGATCGTGGCTTAAGCAACATTTCTACACAGGGCTCCTTACAAGAGCATTCATTTTTTAGTTGCAAATTCCACATAAAGCAGCACAACTGCACTTCGCCAGGGGTCGCAAAAACCAGCACAAAACTGGTTGCGGCAGAGACAAACGCCAGGATTCAGAGCAACTCTCGGCGAAACTACGAGCGAGCCGACTGTGCAAACGACTTGAACAAATCTCATGTTGTTGTTGATTGCCGGACTTGCACCATGGTCTTAGATCAGGCGCTCGACCGGTCCCTCTAGCTCAAAATGGGCCGCCAGGCCCTCTGTAGACGAGGGCGCCACCCACACGTCAAACGCACCAGGCTCTACAATGTGCAAGCCATGCCTCAGCGAGTGGGCTGGGCCCGTAAAGCCGAGATCTTGCCGAGACAACTGGAAGACGATGGTTTGAGACTCGCCTTTCTGAAGCAGAATCTTCTGAAAACCCTTGAGCTCCCTCACAGGGCGCACACGGCTGGCAATCCGGTCATGAATATACAGCTGCACGACTTCCTCGACAGCTCGTCCTCCCGTGTTCGAGATGTTGCAGGCGATTGTCAGGATGCCGTCCCAGGGCAGAACCCTGCGCAAAATTGGGGGTCCGTACTCAATCGTGCTGTACGTGAGCCCATGGCCGAAGGAGTACAAGGCCTTGTTCGGCACTCGAAGATAGCAGTTCGTCCATCTGCTGGGCCACAAGCATGGGCGTCCAGAGCTCATGCGATTGTAATACAAAGGCTGTTGTCCCCCGGCGATTGGGAATGTGATCGGCAGACGACCAGAGGGGCTGTAGTCTCCAAAGAGCACGTCTGCAATCGCATGCCCCGTCATCTTGCCCAAGAACCTCGGAACACATTGCCGCAGTAGGGCAACAAGGATGAACAAAAAGTCGAAGATCTGATCTAACAAATGCTTTTCGACTCCCTGCTGGTAGGCCCAGGACTGTCTCACTCGCTCCAAGGGACCACGTCACCAAAATGGCCTCTGCCTCTTTCACGGAGCCTCGGAGCTCCAGGGCGCGGCCGTTCTTCAGGAGCACCACCAGCGGCTTGCCAGCAGACGCCACGGCCTGTGCTAACCCCAAATCTCTTTTGCGAAACTGCCAAGCACACCAAAACGGCACACCAGAACGGTACACCAGAACGGCACACCAGAACGGCACACCAGAACGGCACACCAGAACGGCACACCAGATGAGATGCAGAGAGATCCCCCGCGAAAGAGATCACGTAAAAGGCCTCGGCCAGGCGCTGTTGGGCCTCCGGGAGTGTAAGCTCCGTCCGAGACCGCGCCTCACCGATGAGCTCCGAAGACTCGCCAAGGGCCAAGAGCACCTAGAAACTCTTTCTATCTCTTGCAGTTTCTATTATATTCCTACGAAAGTGTTCGGCAGCACCGGGTTTACGGTCAGTAGCAAACTCAAGCCCAGCTCTGTCAGACTACACCCCCAAAGACCATTCTGAAGCAGGGACCCGACTCCCTGGTCTTAAGGGCTGTCTCCAACACTTCTGGCTGTGGGTAAAGGGGCCTTCACAAGCCCCGCCAATTATTAGAACCTCCGAACTAAAGCCATCCAAAAACGTGTTGGGGTCCTGTTGGCATACTGTGGCGGGTGTCTACACACATCTATATCCTTGAGCAACCTGAGAAACCTCAAGAAACAACATGAGGGATGACCTGCGACGGAAGGAAAAATTGAATCCCGAAAAAGCCGACAAGAAGCTGATGAAAATCCATGATTGCGGAGCACCCCGGCTGCACCACCCCCCTGCCGCACCGACCCTTAGCCTATTTTTTCGAGACTTGTTTCAGGAAGTCGTTCCAACGGTCAAGTCTGCGCAACCCCCCCTCCATTCCCCCATAATACCCCATACCAGAGCACCACATCTGCCCAGGCGGCGGCGGCCAGCGCATCGGCAGTGCCGCCTGGAATCTCGGCTTCCACATCGGAGCCCTTCACCCACCTGACGCTTCGATTTCATCGCTTTGGCGAATTGGTGTTTCGATGCTTGGGATTCAAGGCTTTGTGAGAGCTTGGAACTGCACTGGGTTTGCACGAGGTTCGCATTGGGATTGCACTGGGGTTGCGCACTAGGGCTTCACTATGCTTCACTATGTTTTACCATGCTTTGCTATGTTTTACTATGTTTTACTATGTTTTACTATGTTTTACTATGTTTTACTATGTTTTACTATGTTTTACTATGTTGTACTATGTTTTACTAGGTTTACTTAGGTTTACTATGTTTTACTATGTTTTACTATGTTTTACTATGTTTTACTATGTTTTACTATGTTTTACTATGTTTTACTATGTTTTACTATGTTTTACTATGTTTTACTATGTTTTACTATGTTTTACTATGTTTTACTTTTACTATGTTTTACTATGTTTTACCATGTTTTACTATGTTTTACTATGTTTGCTATTTTACTATGTTTTACTATGTTTTACTATGTTTTACTATGTTTTACTATGTTTTACTATGTTTTACTATGTTTTACTATGTTTTACTATGTTTTACTATGTTTTACTATGTTTTACTATGTTTTACTATGTTTTACTATGTTTTACTATGTTTTACTATGTTTTACTATGTTTTACCATGCTTTGCTATGTTTTACTATGTTTTACTATGTTTTGCTATGTTTTACTATGCTTTACTATGTTTTACTATGTTTTACTATGTCTTACTATGTCTTACTATGTCTTACTATGTCTTACTATGTCTTACTATGTCTTACTATGTTTTACTATGTTTTACTATGTTTTACTATGTTTTACTATGTTTTACTATGTTTTACTATGTTTTACTATGTTTTACTATGTTTTACTATGTTTTACTATGTTTTACTATGTTTTACTATGTTTTACTATGTTTTACTATGTTTTACCATGCTTTGCTATGTTTTACTATGTGTTGCTATGTTATACTATGCGTTACTATGTTTTACGATGTGGTACTTTGTTTTACGATTTTAACTATGTTTTTACTCAACTCGTTTTGTTGGGGTGCCTTTTGGGTTTTCGGCGCCTCAGCTGGCTGGGAGGCATCACAGCCTGTAGACCCTGCAGCAGCGTGATGGTGTGCGACTTGTTCCCCCAGAGCACCCCAACAGCATCGGTATCTGTGTCATTGGTCCACCAGCCAATGACCGTGATCTTCTGGGACTTCTTCAGGGGCAGGGTCCCCTGCTCGTTTTTGAGCAGCACCATCGACCTCCTCGCAGCATCCCGAGCGAGCTGGTCATGTGCCTCCTGATCAGCATGCTTCGACTTTGGCCACTCAGTGGCAGGATTCAATGTCTTGTAAGGGTTGGACAGCAGGCCCATGCTGGCCTTGGCTTGCAGCACTCGCACTACGGCCTCATCCAAGCGCCGCTGCGAAACGAGTCCATGTGCGATGAGATGTGGTATGTTTTGAAAGACTCCACTTTGCATAGACATGTCTATACCAGCAGATAGGGCAATGCGGGCGGCATCGGAAGCGTTCCTTGCATAGCCGTGTGCTACCAGCTCAAGGTCAGCTTCATAGTCCGTAACTACGAAGCCTTCGAAGCCCAACTCTGTCCTCAGCACATCCGACAGGAGCCATCGGTTTCCAGTCGCTGGTATGCCCTCCAGAGCCTGGAACGCGCTCATGATGCTCAAGGCGCCTGAACAGCACACATGTATACACTCGTACAAAGGAAAAAAGATTAAGATCAACTAAACAACTTTGATGCAATAGGGCGCCTCATAGATTCATAGATGCTTCAATAGCTCATAACGCCAAAACCCTCGTATGACCCGAAGACTGCCCAAGGCACCAGCACGAATACCAGCCACGAAAGGCGGCAGGAAAACATCCCGGAAGGTAGCCTCCGACATGTCACTCTCACTGTAGTCCAGCCCAGCTAGAACACCTCCGTAGCCAGCGAAGTGCTTCAAGCAGCTGGCAAGGCTGTCCTCGGACTTCCTGGGCCCCACCCGCCCCGAAGCCGGGGGTGAGCGCCCTCTCCCTGGAGAGCCTCTCCGAGAGAACCTCGCCCCCGACAAATTCACCTAAAAACGCCCCGTTTTGTTCTTCTTGTACTTTTTCAAAGGGCAGAGAACCCAGTCGCAACGTGGGAGCAACATGCAGCGCTGAGGCACGGCGGGAAACGGATCTTCACTAGTGCTACGCAGTGGCCCAGAGTTTTCAGAGCGCAAGGAAGGTTTGGAAGTTTTGACGGCAGTCGTCTACAGTATCGGGAATCCTCAGAGTCGTGACCCAACCCCACCACATGCCAGAATGCACTGCAATAATGAGAATAGCAGCAAACAAACCCAACAAAACTCTTCAGACAAAAGGAACCAACATGAACCAACATATCCCTAAAGGCTATTGAAGCTTAAGGCTTAAGCTTTGCTTTGCAATACAGGCGTCAAGTCCGGACCCTGGAAGCCCTGGACGCGGGCTCGGGCAAATGCCTCCCCCAGGAAAGGGTCCTGGGATTAGCTTTCCATGCTTGCCTTTTTCAATCTGAACCTTTGGGCCTGATCTTCTGGGCCTCCATGGGCCCTTTGGGCCCAATTCTAGAAACTGCAGGGTCTCCTCGCCGGCACCCTCGATGTTGCGGCCCCAGCGCTGGTCACGAGCCGTGTCCACCATGGGAGAGAAAGTCCACATCCTGGCCAGGTCCGAAGCTCTCCAGCCCCAAACCCCCACACAACGCCCCTCTGCCGGGCACCCTTCCTGCCACCCTCCAAACCTGCAAAAGCCCCTACATACGTGGACCGCTGCACAAAATCCACATAAACAAGATCGACAAACCAAATCCACAAAATCCGCAAACATTCGCCACTTTTGAAGTCGAAGGTCAGTCCCGAGGCCGTGCTCTCCTTGGCGGTGGCGCGCGCGGTGCGGCTAGCCAAGGCCGGCTCCCAGGAGGCGGCCTCGAGACTCAAGGGACTGAAGAGATTGAAGAGAGGAAGGGCGAGGAAGCGCGAGGAAGGGAACAAGGAGAGAGTGGGAAAGGGAAAGGGGCAAGACTGGGGCAAGATGGCAAAACTGAATGTACTTCTTGAGGCTGGGAATGATTGATATTGAGGGTTCTCCGTGATGCCTCTGCCAAAGGAGCCGGAAAGATGGTCCACATGCCGTGCCAGATGTCGGCGCCGAAAATCCTCTGCTGTTGGAATGCGGTATGGGCTCTGGCAACAACGAAAAAGACGAGCAAACGGCACGCAACCTTTAAAACCCAAGAGAAACCAAAAAACACGAGACTGAAGCAACTAAGAAAAGCAGCTCAAAAGAAAGCAGTTTAAAAATGAAAAAGAAGAAAGGGATGCTCTCAACCCAAAGAGCAAGGGAATGCCCAGCCGGCTCTCCTCTACGGCGATGCGCTGCAGCTCCCGGTTGACGGCCACGCCTGCCCCATTAAAGAGCGCCCCGACCTGAGGAGGGGCTCTCTGACCCTTCTCTTTCCTCTCTCTTTCCTCTCTCTTTCTCTCTCTTGCTCTCTCTCGTTCTCCTCTTCTTCTTCTTCTCCTCCTCGCTCGTTCTCTCTCCGTCTCTCTCCTTCTCTCTCTTTCTCTCTCCTTCTCTCTCCTTCTCTCTCCTTCTCTCTCCTTCTCTCTCTTTCTCGTCTTTCTCTGTCTTTCTCTCTCTTCTCTTTCTTCCTCTCTCTTTCTCTCTCGTTCTTTCTCTTTCTCTCCTTTCGCTCTCTTTCGCTCTGTTTCTCTCTCTCTTTCTCTCTCTTTCGCTGTCTTTCCCTCTCTCTTGCGCTTCCCTTCTCTCTCCTTCTCTCTCTTTCTCTTTCTCTCTCTTTCTCTCTCTTTCTCTCTCTTTCTCTCTCTCTCTCTCTCTCTCTCTCTCTCTCTCTCGCTCTCTTTCTCTGTCTCTCTCTCTCTCTCTCTCTCTCATCCTCGTGTTTGGCACGGTCAAAAGTGTTGACACCTATTTTGTGTGTGTTCTGTGTGTCTGTCGGTCTGTCTGTCTGTCTGTCTGTCTGTCTGTCTGTCTGTCTGTCTGTCTGTCTGTCTGTCTGTCTGTCTGTCTGTCTGTCTGTCTGTCTGTCTGTCTGTCTGTCTGTCTGTCTGTCTCTCTGTTTGTGGTCTGTCTCTGTCTGCGTCGGTCTGTCTCGGTCTGTCTCTGTCTGTGTCTGTCTGTGTCTGTCTGTCTCTGTCTGTCTCTGTCTGTCTCTGTCTGTCTCTGTCTGTCTCTGTCTGTCTCTGTCTGTCTCTGTCTGTCTCTGTCTGTCTCTGTCTGTCTCTGTCTGTCTCTGTCTGTCTCCAAAGTGGCTGCAAAGGGCGAAACCCGGAACGCAGGGAATTCACCACAGCTCGCTGGAGTTCCAACATGGGGAGAATGTCATCACGACCATACAGGACCACCTCAGCAGTAGCGCCAGACAGACGATGATGTCCCTGAATACGCCTGGCCTCATTGTCCAGAGACAGTTGCCGCGCCCAACTCAACAAAGTGGCCTTAGCAGAATGAGCTGTGATGCGACCAAGGGCAGCAGGGGGCTGCGAGTGAGGAGCCGCCGACTTCCAATGCTTCAGCAGCATACGGCGCAGCCAGATGACAGCATCAGCACGGGGCCACGGCCGAAGCAGCACAGGGCGATCCGGAGAACCACCGAGGACAGCAGGCGTGAAGTCCAACATGCGACCTGGTTGCAAACGACGCGTGTCAGCCACTGCTTGCTGGAGCGCGTTAAAGAAGCGGACAGCCCAGGACTGGGCAGAAGAGCCAGACAGGCCAGACAAAAGCAAGCCCCACGGCATACCACGGGACGTCGTTGGTACGAATGGCAACGCCAACCAATGCACAGCTATCCACCTGGAGGTGCAACCTGTCAGGGGGGCACCAGAGCGCATCACCCCAGCGCAGAGAAGCCCAGACGCAGATGAGGAAAAAACCGCAACGCAGAACATCAGCTGCAGAAGTGTCCGCATGCAAAACCAGACATTCAAGCCAGAGACAGAAGCTAAGGCTGAATGGCAAGGCCTCACGTCGCTCTGTCGGGCAGGATGGCACTGCAAAAGCTTTGCACAGCGGGCTATCCAACGCAATGCGCAAGGAGGCAAGGCCAGCGTGGCGCGCGAACCACGACAACGAACGCAGAGGCATAGTAGCCAGACCCTGACGACTCTGCTGAGACGCCAGCCAGTCTGGAAGCGCACCAGGAGGAGGGGAGTGCGGCTGGATACCATGAGCGTGACAGAACTTGCACCATGCATCCCACACGTCGAAGTACCGCTCCAACGTTGCTGGCGCAAATTTGGCAATGGAACGGTGTGCCTGGAAAAACGGGTCAGACGCAGCGTTCACCTCCAGGGCCAGAGGAGAAGAGCCAGAAAGCTCCTGCAGAAACTGAAACCAGCGCTGGTCAAGAGCATGACGCGCAGCGTCAAGTAACGCAGTCATGGACGCAGGGGAGACAGAAACCGCAGCTGCAGAAGACATGGGAAGGCGCGGCGACCAGAAGGAAGAAGCATCAGGAGCGGACACGCAAGCAGACCCGAAAGCCACAGGCAACCTTGCAGGCGAGGCGCGATTCCAGACAAGAGCACGCGCGCGACATGGTTCTGCAGGGGCAGCACACGGGGCGGCAGACAAAACCGGAAAAGAAGCCCGAGAGCGAGGCATAGCTAAAGGATCAGTTGGCATGGGGGGCAGGAGCCCAAGCGTGGGCGGCACCAACAAAGAGCGTGGCCTGTATGACGCAGACAGAGTGCCATGATGCCAACGAGAAGGCAACGAGAAGGGCGGCGCAGGAGCTGGGCCAGCGGGCAGCGTCACAAGCGCAGGGGCCCTTGCACAAAAAATCGACGCAGACAGAGCCGGGGATGAAGGAGGAAAAGACCCAGCAAGCCCAAGCGAAAAGCCGGCTTGAGCAGGCAGAAGTGGCTGGGCGAAACCCGAAGGGGCGAAGGGCAAGGCGAGCCTGGCACATGGACCTCCAACGGAGAATCAGGCAAGAGACCTGATGGCACGCTGGAGGGCGCAACAGACCCAGCGACCTCCCCTCCCCCAAGGGCTGCAGACACGGTCGTAGTAGAACGCAGCGATGTCCGAGAAGGGGAGCGCGACCGAGCCGTAAGAGGAGAAGCTGGTGCTGAGTGAACCTGGCAGAGCAGAACACGCAGACAGCAAGCAACATGAGACACGCTAAAAATCACGACTGCGCAGCGCAACTTGCTGATCCCAAGGGCAGAACAGACTTTTTCAACTGACAGGCCACAGCACAGAGTACTAGACCAGGCTGTCGCAACAAAACGCGCCAACACGCCGGCGCTACACAGGTGAAAAAGACAGATCCTACCCCAGGCCAGCAGCGATGCTATATCACAGTCAGGGCTTGAGCTTGTGCACGTCTGCTTTCAGACAGTGCAGGCAGAAATGGGTGTCATGTCCAGACTCACCTCTTGCGATTGGACGCAGACACAGCCCGATGCACTTTCCACACTGCACTTTGTGCTGCAAGCCAGTACAAGAGCAATAGCCGCGCAGCGTCAAGTGCTGCGTACCCGACGGCAGCTGTTGCGGTGATAACCAGGCAGGGTGTTCCTCTGGAGCGATGGCGAAGATGTTGGCGTAAGGCCACCAGCCAGGCCGGTGGATTGTACCAGGCGTACGAGGAAGCAGTACACGAAGCCGCCAACCCTCAGAGGATGTTACTGGCCTTCCGGCGGGAGATCCTGCACAGAAACGCTGCCACCAGACAGAGGAGGCTCAGGCGTATCTGACCAGGCAGACCAATCAACAGCATAGTTTCCACCAGACTGCGCATGCGAGGGGGCAGACAGGTCCAGACCAGAAGCATCCGAAGGCGGCAAGCCAAGTTGGTCACCAGTAGGAGCCTGTGCGGCATTCTGCTGATCAGAAGTAGAAGCACCAGACAGGACCACCATACGATCAAACATGTTGGAGCCCAAGATGTCCCAAAGGCGCAAGGCATCAGCATGGGACAAGTCACGAACTGCTGAGCAGAGGTCTGCATCTGAGAAGTCCAGAAGGCCAGACAAGAGCTGCCCAGGTGAGGGTGGAGCAGCAGATGAGCGACCAGCGCGCGAAGAGCCGCCTAATGGCAGCACAGCGGGCCCTGAAGCACCAACACCGGAGCGAGACGACATGAGGATCTAAGATTCACCCTGTTGCCAAAATAGATGCGCCGAAAGCAGCTGCGATACAGAAAAAAACATGAAGTAGTGTAACATGAAAAAAAACTAGCAGTCACAACGGCAGGCATGAAGAAGGTGCAGACTTGCGAGCAGCACCGGAACATCATGACCTGCAGGAAGAGCAACTCCAGTCAGTGGACCTGGGGCGCAGATGAGATCAAGCCACATTTCCCTGCAGGAAAATGCAGAGTGAGCTCAGAACCATTAAGGACATAGCCAGCAGGCTGCCCTGGGGCAGAGGCATCACCAGCGTCAGGCTGAGCATGAAGCTCCAATGCCGAAGCACCTGCGGGCGCAGCAGCACGGAGTCAGGCAAGCCATCGTGGAGACCTGCGCGGCAGGTACAGACAGCAAGGAGCCTAAGGACTGAAGCTCAAGAAGGCCCATCCTCCAGCGGGAAAGGCTTCAGGAGCACAGTCGGCCATGGCTCTACAGACCTCCTACGTCCCGCCAGAGAGCTACGAGCGCGGCTACCCAAGGGCCCTTAGATACAAGAAAGGAACAGAGCGCAGCTCGAGGGCAACGGGAGGCTGCGAGCCAGGCTCCCAAGGTATGCCGTTGCGTCTTCACCAAACATTTACGTACAAGTACGAGCACGTCTGTCTCTGTCTGTCTCTGTCTGTCTCTGTCTGTCTCTGTCTGTCTCTGTCTGTCTCTGTCTGTCTCTGTCTGTCTCTGTCTGTGTCTGTCTCTGTCTGTCTCTGTCTGTCTCTGTCTGTCTCTGTCTGTCTGTCTCTGTCTGTCGCTGTCTGTCTCTGTCTGTCTCTGTCTGTCTCTGTCTGTCTCTGTCTGTCTCTGTCTGTCTCTGTCTGTCTCTGTCTGTCTCTGTCTGTCTCTGTCTGTCTCTGTCTGTCTCTGTCTGTCTCTGTCTGTCTCTGTCTGTCTCTGTCTGTCTCTGTCTGTCGCTGTCTGTCTCTGTCTGTCTCTGTCTGTCTCTGTCTGTCTCTGTCTGTCTCTGTCTGTCTCTGTCTGTCACTGTCTGTCTCTGTCTGTCTCTGTCTGTCTCTGTCTGTCTCTGACTGTCTGTCTCTGTCTGTCTCTGTCTGTCTCTGTCTGTCTCTGTCTGTCTCTGTCTGTCTCTGTCTGTCTCTGTCTGTCTCTGTCTGTCTCTGTCTGTCTCTGTCTGTCTCTGTCTGTCTCTGTCTGTCTCTGTCTGTCTCTGTCTGTCTCTGTCTGTCTCTGTCTGTCTCTGTCTGTCTCTGTCTGTCTCTGTCTGTCTCTGTCTCTGTCTGTCTCTGTCTGTCTCTGTCTCTGTCTGTCTCTGTCTGTCTCTGTCTGTCTCTGTCTGTCTCTGTCTGTCTCTGTCTGTCTCTGTCTGTCTCTGTCTGTCTCTGTCTGTCTCTGTCTCTGTCTCTGTCTGTCTCTGTCTGTCTCTGTCTGTCTCTGTCTGTCTCTGTCTGTCTCTGTCTGTCTCTGTCTGTCTCTGTCTGTCTCTGTCTGTCTCTGTCTGTCACTGTCTGTCTCTGTCTGTCTCTGTCTGTTTCTGTCTTGGCTTCTTCTGCATTTACTGTTTAAGGGCACCCCTTGCTTTTTTCAGTGAAGCCCCGACCTGGCCGGCACGAATCATGTTCACGGTGGTGTTCCACCCGAGGGATTGGCCATTGAAGTCAGAGCCGGAGGGCCGGGAGTAGAGCTCCAACTGTCCGACTTTCTCCTCCAATGTCATCTTGGCCACGAGGTCCTCGACCAGCTGGCTGTTCATGCCGACCGCGCCGAGTGACATGCAGCTGACGGCGCAGCTGACAGCCAGGGCCCGCAACGAGGCAGGCCATGCCGACTTCTGCATCGTTATGATGTGGGCAGGGCTGGCGTATGGACCCGAGCACGATGGCTGAATGGAGCGGATGACCCAAGACCCCCCCCCCCCCCGCTCCAAAGAATCAGAAACGAAAAAGCAAAACCTCTCAAACCCCGCACACGATGCTTCCGGAGAGAGCCCTGACAAGCCCCAAGAGGAGAGCCCGCGGCCTGGAAGGCCAGCCTCCGTGCAGTAGCCAGTTTTTCAGGCAATGCCAGCCTCAGTGAAATAATTAGGCTCGGCATTCGAGATCTCGTTTCACAAGGCTTCGGTCTTGTCCTTATTGAAACGGGGAAATGGGCGGAGCTTTCCGGATTTACGATGGACCACGGTTCATCATGGTGGACCAGTCGTTTCCTACGCAGAGCAGTGAAAACAAGGGAAAATCAGCCAAAATGGTAAATCGCAGGCTCTGCTATGCTGTGCTGCCATTTTGCTGTCGGGAGGCTGGACAGCTCGAGCGGCCGCCTCGGCTTAAACTCCATACAGCGGACTGTACAACATCTCAAATGCTCTCTCCACTTTGCGTTGTCAACTTCGTCAAGTGGTGCTTATGAAAAAGGCAATCTCTAGAAGGTGCGCAATGACGAGCAACAGGTCCGCCACACAGGATCAGCGGAGGGCACTCCGACAAGGGGAGACAAAACGAACAGAAGCAGAAGCCCGCACAAAACAAAGCAGCCTCGGGGCGTCTCAGGGCCCCTCTATCTCGAACTTTTTTTTGGGGAGAGGACGCCCCAGAAAGGTTGCTGTTGCGTCGAGTTTTGATGTGTTCTGTTTGGAGGTGTTACATCTCCAAGGCACACAGGCAGCATCCAGCTGGAGGCCGCCCTCGGAACCACCTAACGCATTTTGCGAGCATAGGGCAGAGTCAGGGCAACGTTGAGTGGAGGAGTTGCTGTGAATGGCATGGCAACTGCATGGCAACGAGAAGCAGATTCGCAGATTCTGTGGCTGGGCAGAAAGGCTTGGAAACGAACAATTCAAGGACAAAAATGAGGCAGATATTGGCTTACGTGACGTTTCATTCCCCAAATCAATTCTCAGCACGCATGCACTGTACATGTATCTCGTGTTTGTATCACCGAGAACTCAGAGACGTGGAGACAAACTTGCTCAGACACGCAGATTGCACGTCGAACAAACAGTGGTTTTGTGATCTGGACATGTTCAGAGTCGAGTCCGCTTTACTCTGCAATGTCAAAGATTTTTCAATTGCCAAGTTACAACCTCCAAAACTTCTTGGAATGATGTCAAGCCAACAGACTGACAACTTAAACTTGGAAAACAACAAAGTGCTCGACAAGAGTCCAAGAACCGAAAACAATTGAATCGACAGAAGCATTCACGGAAGGCGGGGCAGTCGCGGGGGCCTGAGTGGGTCCCAAGCGCCTCTGCAGATCCAGGAGGATGGCCTTAGAGCTTAGAGTCTGGCTTTTCTTGGCTTTTTTGAGTGTTTGAAAGGCTTCATGGGGCTTTCTGGGCTGATCTACTGCAAGGATGGGCTCTGCCGGCAGATGATTTTCCAGAGTCTTCTAGGGCCATGAGGGGCTTGAGCAAGGTTGTCGCTCCACGGAGTACGCTTCAGAGAGGCTGCCAAACAAAAAAGAATGTTCAGGCCAAGTTTGATTGTTCGGGGGATGGCGTGTTCATTCTGACTGTTCAGTCTGCAGCTGTCAGGGTACCTGTGACCCATGCCGAGTTGCCGGCGCTCCTTCCTCGCTGGCCTTATACATCACAGTCAAAGTGGGGCCATCTGCTTTTTGGGTATTCCTGTACATCGTTTCAATGAATGCTTACGTGGGCTTTTGGCTCTGAGGCTCCAGTCTTCCGATTCCTCTTCTCCTTCCCCCAGTCAACTTCTGTCTTCGGGTCAGGGGCAAGGATCCATGTCTAGGTGCTTTGTAGCTGCGAGTACACAAGTCTGAGCAGGCATGAGATTGAGTCGCGTCTGCTGCTTCGCGTCCTTGAGAAATTGACAATGATCAGACAGTGTTTGCAAAATCTGCCGCTCCAAAGGAGCCCACCGCAAACAAAATAAAAGAAGATACGTGAAAATAATACACGAACATTTTGGGCAGAAGCGTAGCAATGCAAATTATTCCTCCGTCTCCAACCCAACCCGGGTGTTCCAAGAGCACTGCACCGAATACGGCTTTTCATACGCCATGACATTGTGGCCCCTCTCCACATGCAGCAAAATATGACCCTCGTTTTCACGCCCAAGTCACCTGCTGTGCAGGGTGTGTTTGCTCACGTAGTGTCTACCACAAGAGCAGGAAGGACATCAGAGAAAAGGACAGCTCAAACCTTTGCCTGTGATTTGTCGTTCGGGCACTTCAGGCACCGCCATCACAACACGTTGACTCAGCAATTGTCTCTCGCAGGTGCGCATATGACATCATGTAATATCATGCAACAGCATGCAATACCATGCAATAGCATACAATTTCGCTATAGGATGGGAGTGAGCAAGATTTGCAGTGGCAGCTCTCAACGGGAGATTGCCCCCTAGTAAACGGATCCCTCGCAACATCCCGCAGCAGATCAAAGAGCCAAAGCCGAGCACACAGCAAATGCACAACAACTGCCGAGCGGCCGTGTAGCCCAAGAGCTCCGAAACGATGAGCTGCGGAGGGCCTCCAGGGCTTCGAGGTGGCTGTTGATGGGGGCATTTTGGGGGGGGGGGGGGGCAATGTGGCGCAAAAGTCCCGGCAAAAGCTCTCGAGCCTGGAAGCCTTCAGAATGTTCTTTCTCCCGAACCCGTCAGAACATGTCACACATGGTATTGGCACGCCATGTCGGCAACCCTGCATCCAAGGCTCCTCCCAATCCCGCCAGCAGGACCTCACTCGGAAGGTCTGCAGCGCGGCCATTGATGACCTCCAGCTGATACCGAATTTAGACCATAGCATAGCCCCCGGGACTAGCCGCTAAGTGCGCACATACGGGGACACTCCACACATCTCCACGGCTCTACGCCTGCAGGACCTCCGAAGAGTGGGCCGGGGCCAGGGGCCGGCAGGATACCTCTGCACGGCTGCTGCCTGCACGGCCTCCGCGTCCTTCAGGCGTCGGCGAGCCAGCTCCGCATGCGTTGCGCAGGCCTCCACGGCCACCACCTGCAGTGACTCATTCACTCATTAGTGGGCCTTAGTTCGTTGTGTCATGAATGATCATGGCTTCAAAGCCGACGCGGATGCAAGTGTTTCTGGTGGATCGCCAATGCTTGCTTCTGAGCTGTGCTGCCTGCTTCTTGGCACGGTCCGAAAGGCGTTGACGCTAGACTACGCTAGAAAGCATGCCGACTGCAATCGCCCCAATAGAACGATGTTGAAGAAGTGGTCACTTAAGAACAGTAGCTGACCATCTGACCTCTCTGACCTCTCTGGCCCTTTGACGCCACTGACCCCTCTCGCACCTCTGACCCCGACCCTCCCGCACCTTGGACGCACCGCTTTGCAAGCAAAGATCTACCTGAAAGAAAATTAGTCAAAACAGTCAAAACACAAGCACGAATCGCAGGTGTGTCCTTTGCAAAAGTTTGCAGAGTAAGGTTCTACTGAGCTGCCAATGGTGTCCAAGGTCCACAACCGATCTCCTCATAGAGTGCTTGCCATGTGTTTGCACAACTTTTTCTTGCAGCTTGCCCACATGCAGGAATTGCAGCCATGCGCAACACAGCGTGGAATGTCCAGAACCCGGTGTGCCCTAAAGCGGGCAACCGCCCGCCGGAAAGCATCCATCCGAAGACGATCTGTGGTAAGCGTGTACCTGCGCGGAGGAAAGACCAAATGAGAGCGGCCAACACGTCACAAGCAGAAAACAGTGCATGCCGGCTACAGCCACCGTGAAATGTTTTTTACACCGCCTCCAACCAGGCCCGATGTTAAAATCACAGTAAACTCCAACGTCTGAAACTGCAGTTTGGGGTTTTGGTTTCAAAACACGTGTTCCAACGCATGTTGCCCTGCTAACTGCAGCATAAGTCGCCATCCTAAACCCTAACAACCTACAAACCTCAACCGGCCCTGGACTAAAAATGAAGTCTGCAGGGCACAAAAAGTCCGAGGAGTAGGCGGTACGCTCCTGCGATGTTTGCTCTGGGATGCGCTGGATGATGGGGTAGCCCTTGCTCACCGCCTTCCAAAAACCTGAGTTTATGCCGTTCTAGTGGCTCAAGTTTTGTCGTGTTTGGGGGCTGAAAAAACTAAAAAGATCATGCAATGAATGATTACACATAGTGAAGCTCGAGAAAAGCGGCGCTTTGCACTCGCCAGACCGCGGGCCTCCGCCATGGTCTCTGCCAAGGTTGCCGGGGAAAGCCGCCGCCAAATGTTTCGTACCATGGGGCAGGTATCGCTCTCACATATACACTGAGAAATCATTAGCAACTTTTTCACGATTGAGCACCATGCGTGCACATTGGGTAAACCCTAGGTTGGCTCCTGATGTGTTCGACCGCCTGGCTCATTTACGAACCGATTGGACGGATGCCCAGAGAAAGTGGGCCCAGGCGGGGTTTCGATGCGAACCGCTACATTGAAATACTGCAAGTGGGCTTGAGGACGCAGAATGAAACACACAGAAAATGAAAACCTGCAGTGTTCTATTCTACACGCCTACCATACTACGAAATTAGAAAAGCGTGCACAGGCAGGACTTTTTTCTTTTCGCCTGGAACATAAATCATAAATCTGCAAACTATCGAATAATGGATGAGTCAGTCGTGGCGCAGCGCAAGCTGCTTGCCTTTGAGCCGAGCCTGGCTCGATTCTCGATGTACTTTGACAAGCAATATGAAGTACTCATCTGACCGCACCGACCGTATTGTAGAACCGTAGTACCTATCTGTTGTCACTGCACTGCAAATTGCAAACTCAGTGTTCAGCAAAACTGCAAAACTGCTGAACTTCTGCCCACTTCACGATTCACGATGAGTACAACAAAAAGCACTAAGTACGACTAACAACTTTCACCGCCAGTCTGCGCGCGCGTTTGACAAGGATCCTGTAAACGCCCCTGCAAGCACTAGTCCGTTACGAATGTACTCGAACAGCAACAAAAAGAAGCACCAGCTAAACGCTCCCTTCTTTTGACTCGTTGGTGCAGATGCGGATGCAGATCCGCGAAGTAAGAGAGTCGAAGAGACTGGCAGGTCGGCAGGCCACACAAGAATGCTGGACGGATTCTCCAATGGTTTCAGGCTTCGGCTTGACCCGACAGGGGTACAGCAGGCCAGCATTCTTCAAGCGGGAGCCAAATAGTCGGAAAGGTCCTTTTCCAGTGGGTACGTGCACGTGCAGAATGAGGATGGGAAGGCTGCCCAGGGCACATCGCAACGCTCGGACGGCTGGAAACCAAGCAGAGAAGGATCCTAACCTCGGCTGAGGCTATCTGCAAAGTCGTTACGGAAACCAGGCACATGATCAATATGGACTGAAATAAACTGACGTTCTTGCAGCAAGAAGAAGGAACGCAGCAAGGAACTGACGCCGCGCGCAAGCGAGAGGCCTTTCCAGGCAGCCGAGTCAGCGGCAGAGTTGTCGCAGCGGAAGGTCACGTGGATGCAGGTGCAGGAGACCACACTGGGCGAGCAACTCCCAGGCAGCTATGTACTGCTGAGGAGGCTCGACCGCAGCCGCCGCGAGAGCACAACCAAATCCTCCGACAGACATTGCGTCAAGCGCTTCCAGGCAGCAGGTGAAAGGGGGATGCTCACGAGTGGGGGGCAGCACTGGTCCTGATACAGAGGAGCCAGTGACGGCCGGAAGGCACGGAACAGGTTGGAGAGCCACAGCAGCTTGCCAGTCAACTTCTCAAGGGTAGAAGTCGGCAATTTGTTGCTTTGGCGGGATTCATGAAGGAGAGTGAGCAGGCGTTGAAGCTTCTCGGGCTCGAGGCGAACCGTGTAAGTGCGGAAATCGAACTGCCAACCGATCCAAACCACGGACGCGGAGAGTTTAGCTTTGCGCCAGCTCATCGGCACGTTCAGAACTGCAGGAGAACGACCAGAACGGAAGCCAGCAACGGGGCGGAGTTCTTTTCCAGCAGGCACAACAGATCATCAACGTAGATTAACGCGAGTGGCTCACCCACCAGACTTGGTGAATGAGACGTACAAGGAGTCCGGCTACGCGAGACCAGTAAAAGCCAGATGCACGAGCACCGAAGTTGAGCGTCAGGCACTGGTACAGGCGGCCGCGACGGCGGAAACAGAGCAGACCTTGGTCAGCAGGCAAAATTTTAAGGCGGCGGTGATGGCGGTGACACCGGAGATAGAGCTGTCAACCACGAGACGCGGTGGACGAAATTCGGAAAGGACAAGGCCGAGTTTCCCAACGGCGGAGTGGCGGAAGCGGGCCTTGAGTTCAGTATCCCCACCTTGGACTTCACAGATCCAACCTTGCGCTAGCTCAGGATGATCCAGAGCGGATTTCCAAGCGGACTCACAATCATGGCAAAGTTCTGGGGCCGGGCGGTCGGTTCCGAGAGCGGAGTCAGAACGGGGCACGGCGGGATCGGCTGAGCGAAACCCAACGGAACGCCATTGCGCAAGTGGGGGAACAGGTCCACATCAGGATCTTTAAATAACAAAGACAGAGCGTGCCAGAGGGAGATGCGGAAAGGCTGTCCTGGTGTGATTTGCCGCAGGTGTGCCCAAGTGTCGTCGGACTCGACATGCAGAAACGAGCGAAGGTCACCAAAGAAGGGCGTTAGCGGTCCTGGCGACAGCGGAGGAGCCTTGGCGCCGGATGAGATGGCGGACACAATCTTGTGGACGAGTCCGGAGTTGGCAAGACGCTGCAGCCAGGCACGACGGAGCGGCCGGAAGAGGTCGTCGCCTTGAGGCGTGACGTGGTACGCGGTGCTGGAGCAGCCGGCTCCGTCTTCAACAGGTGCTGAACAGGCCATGGCAACCTTGGCGGAAGAAGAGTAAGCCACGATTCCTGTGTATAAACGGTGTCCTGCACGGATAAAAAAGGCACGCACAGCGCGGCAATGGCTTCAGCCAGGGACTGGGGATACGTCGCTGTCAAGCGTGTGGAGAAAGAGCCGTCCGGCTGACGGGCGTTTCGAAAGAACTAGTGCGGACAGGTGGACTGCAAAAAGCTGAAAACCACCCCCAAACTACGAGGAATGGAACCGAGGAAGGGCTAGATGCCACGCGTGAAAAGCAGAGCCCAGGGCAAAGAGGGCCTCGAGAGAGTCCAATCGATTGGACAGCTGGATAACCACACGCACCAAGCTGCGGAACTGGCGCCGCAAGCCAATGTGGCTCCACTCAAGGTGGCTCAGAGTGCCCACGGACGAATCCTCAGCGGAGCTGGCAGCCTCGATACCTGCAGCAACCTGTTCGGGCACCTCCATCTGCTAGCCCCCCACGGGAGCCAGCGTGCACAGAGACCCTAGTGGTCAAACGTCGGAGAGCCACGATTACACAGAACCTGGTTTGAAAGGCCCAAGCCCCGTTGAGAAAGAGCCTAAAATTTTCACGTTCACTGCTAGTTCAAGCCACACTACCAAAGCCACCAACTAGCCCTAAGAAACTCCAGGCTAAGCAAAAGCACTCGACCACGAGCCCTCACTCCTTTCTTTTTGACTTTGCCGGAAATGCAGCTCAGAGTTCGAAGCACAATGCAAAGCGGATGAATTACGCCAAAGCTGAGAATCTGAGCATACCACCCGGAAAGCAAAAACAAGGACAAAGCAGAACAAACCCCGACCAAGGAAAACCAGCAATCTTGTGGATTCTCGTGAAACGAAGCCAGCTCCAGCCGTCCAAAGGACTCGAGCCCCTTCCAAAATTTGAAGGTCTGATCGGGCTGACACGCTCCAAAGGAAAGCAATACGAGTATAAGCCGTGTCGAGACAAAGGAAAACAAGCACTCCTGTGAGACGGGTGAAAAACGGAGCGAGCTCCAGCTGTACGAAGGTCCAGAGACCCGTCCCAAAACTGAAGGAAAGTGTCTTCAGAATGGGAGTGGTGGGTGGGACAAAAACAAAGCTACTAAGCGATGCAATGTAAGCTGCACAATTTGGTGTGTGGCTTGAACCGAAAGCAACAAAGTACGGTGTTCTTTCACAAACAGTAAACAGACATGAGTAAACACATGAACCGTTCACTGCTAGTTCAAGCCACACTACCAAAGCCACCAACTAGCCCTAAGAAACTCCAGGCTAAGCAAAAGCACTCGACCACGAGCCCTCACTCCTTTCTTTTTGACTTTGCCGGAAATGCAGCTCAGAGTTCGAAGCACAATGCAAAGCGGATGAATTACGCCAAAGCTGAGAATCTGAGCATACCACCAAATTAACACTGGCAAAGTCAAAGCTCGCACCTAACAGCCCAATTTTAACAGTGAGCGAAGACGTGCCAGGCATGCCCCCCAGTTCACTGGGATGGCCAAAGCGAAGAATTGTCATGTAGCCAAAGCTACGCAAAAGCGCCAGGCGCAAAACCAAAACCACTCATGCTCTGGAGAGAGCGAGCCGTATGACCAGACCCATGCAGGAAGCCGTCTCGCCCTGTGATGCCCGACAAAGATGTAGTAGGCGAAAGTCGTGGTCAGGGCCGATTGCCCAACTGTCGAAGCATGGAGCAAAATACAGATCCAATACCTTGGATAACTGCGCACAAAGAGGCCTGGACCTCCGCCAGACGACTGTTGCAGAGCTCGAGGTCGGCCTCCATGTCAGACAAACGGACCGTGTGCCCACTGGACGACTGTTCCAGAGTGAGGACACGTGCAAGAAGCCCCTCTGTAGTCAGATGAGCTCCCGAAAGGTCCCCTTGCAGAATGGCAACCTGATGCCGCAGACGGGAGACTTCCTCCCTCAGAAAGGCCACCTCGTCGGGGCGATCCATGTGCACGACCCGCGGACAGATATATGCGGCTGTCGGACCCCAACCCAAAGTGATGTTCTGAAAAGGTATGCAAAATGTTCCATGTTCAAATGCAAGGTCACACGCAGAGCTCTACAGCCCCCTGAGAGCCACGAGAGCCAGAGGCCGTGATAAGAAAGAAGGCAAGAAGGTATGGCTGTTACACTGCGCGCTGCTCTCTTGAATCGTCCATAAACAAAGGAGATTGGCTGACCTGCCACCGGAAAAGCAGGGAAACACCCTGTGAAAAGCATCGCGTCCGCTCATTTATTATCATTTTTTGCCAAGGACGATACTGCGGATCCGAACCACTGGGCGGCGCATGTCTCCTGACATGGTTGCACACCGGAGCTGACAAAAACCAGCGCCAAGAACCCTATCCCAACACTTTGGAAAACACAACCTGTGACCTGTGCGAGGAGCCCTAGGGCGTAGGGACATTGCCTAAAAGCAAGAGCGAGAAAGCTCGCACGCGCACGTAGGAATCTACCTGAGCCGGCATGACGAACCTCCCCGCGGGGACTGAACGCATCAATAGAGAAGCCTCGCAAAGCCTGCCACAGAAAGTCCAAGACCTAGGGTGAGTGCGGGGATGGATGCGTCACCCTGAAAACCCGAACAAGCATGGAGCAATTCTCCTTGCCCAAACGCGCGCTGGCCCCCAACAAAGGAAAATGTCAAGTCCTCAGGAGGAAAGGGCTGATGTGCAGAAATGCGGTGACCAAACGACTTGATTGACCGTGTGTCAAAGCCCGGAGATTTTTCAGAGGCTTTTCTTACCGGCGAGGCTAAGAGGCCGGCCGTCCTCCCTGACAAAAACGGAGACCATGTCCCGTCCCTGCTGCCAAAAAAGCAATCAAGGAAACCCAAATCACAATAAATGGCCGTGCCTGCGGAAGAGAACGGGGGCGATGCTCCATTCAACTTTGGCGGCAGGAATCAGCCAAAGCCTAGGCACACAAAGCCAAAAAGGGAGCAAACCGTGAAGATCCCAACAAAGCCCATGTAAAGACAAACGCAGGTGCCGACAACCCAGATCAGTGAAGAAACCCACACTGCACACGGGCATTTCTTCACCGCAGGCACCAAAGTCGGCAGGCTGTCCGAGCACGTGAGATCTGCTAGACAAATGCTAGAGAAAAGCCCCAACGGGGAGGCGGGGAGGTCCCTGGTGCGAGAAGACATGAAAGGAAGGGCCAGAGGTCAGCTGCACGATCTCACGGAGTAAGCCCAGAAAGACCAGCCCAGGCGCAGAAGCACGGAGTGCTTATCGAATAGTGAAACAGCACAAAGGAAAAAGCATAGATACACTGGCTGTTTGAAGGCCAGGTTTTGGCTCCCGCAGCGCCGCAAAGCCCATGAGTGCTAACTACGGCAAAAGATGCGTAACAAAGCACGCATGACGGAAAGCCACACAGGCCCAAGAGAGGGCTCACCCCTGCATTTTATCGGGCGCTTCAGTGGGAGGAAGCTCCTCTGACTCAGATTCCGTCGACAGTTCGGCCAGGTTGTGGACAAAGAGAGCCCGCTCTTCAGGATGCTGGGCCAAGGCGTCCAGGAGGGTTTTGACTAAGTCGTTCTCGAGGCGGATGACACTCCAGCGCGCCTTCCAGTTATGCGCTAGGATTTGCCTAGCGGAGGCAAAGGACCGATCCTTGGTCAAAGCCGTCCAAAGTGGCCCAGCCGCGGTGTTGTGGATCTGGTTGAAACGCGCGTCCGACAGGGGCACGTCCTGGGACGACATAACTGGCAAAGCTGAGAGAATGTTCCACCCCCCTCGGCGAGGGAGAGAACGGCCGAAAGGCACCTGGGAGAGTCGAAGGTGGAGGGAAAGCCACTCAAAGTCTTTGGACCCAAAAGCTCCAGGAAAGAACACCAACGCAAGTGACGTCCCATAGGCGCTGCAGGCGGGACAAGCTCTGCAGAGGAAAGAAAAAGGGGGGTACCCTGGTGACCCAAAGCGAAGCACTGATCAACGTGGGGTCACGAGTGCTGAACAAAGGCACTGCCGCTCTGAGCCACGGACGCGCTGAAGAATAGCTCCCAGGACCAGCAGCCCCGGTGGCCGTGAGCGGATGCGCTCGGGAGTGGCAGGAGCCGAAGTGCTGCGAGAAGAAAGGAAACGTTACTGCGTGGACAGTGGACAGGGATGCCACTCAAAGTCCCTGGGCCCAAGAAACCCGGAAAAAAGGACAAACAGCAAAGACAAAGCTGATATGAGTGCCGGGTGGCACAGGCTCTGAAGAAGACGATATCCCGATGCACTGTGATGTACTGATCCGTAAGGATTCACTGACTCCTGATATGCACTGCCGTTCTGGGCCATGGACGCCTAGGGGGAAAGCTCCAGGGGCCAGGAAGCCCGATGGCCTCGAAGTGCAGACGAATCCAAGCGCAGCTGTAAGGACCCCATGTTATCACGGCAGAGTAAGCAGGCCGACTCGCATCTGAAGTGCCAACAGCCGGAGCCGTGCAGGAGGAGAGGGAGTGCGATTGGAATCTCAAAGAGAAGGACCTCCAAAAGGGACAGAAACAGGGCCGAGCTCTGTTGAAATACGCACTTTGCGGGGTCAGGGAAGCACCCATGGCAGGGAAGGAAAATATCTAAGGTAGGCCGGAACACCACCAAGACAGACCCCAAAACCCAGAACCTAACTGGTTAGGTGCCGCCTGAAGGAATGCAACTCAGAAGTCGGGCTTACTGAAAAGCCCAACACGTCCTGGGATAAGCAGCGGAAGGAAAATGCCCAACGCTCAAAAACACCCGAACAAGGCAATCATAACGAGCCAGCAAGTGCAAATGGACCTCCAGGGCTGCTCCACCTCCACGGGCCGGGATCTGAGAATCAGCACGATGAGGACGAACCATCCGGGGAAAGCACAGGCTGGGCGAAGAGAGAGTGCTGCCTTGGGAAAAGTGCAACGTCGAAGCACCCTAAAAGGTTGCACACCGCCGCACAGAAAAACCCGATTAGGGAACGAACCGGCTGCCCCGAATGTTACCTTTTAGGCACAAAACGAGTTTAATGCGGAGCCAGATGACGAAGAGGCGATGCCTAGCGCCGCGCAGAAGACCTAGATCAGAGCGACTTAGAATGGACTGGCAACATGAGGCGGGGCACACGGGATGACTAAACACTTGAGAGATCAGCATGAAGACAACCTCCTAGTCCAAGGGCGGACGGTCTTGGAGGGTGCAGGCCCCGGCTGCGATCTCATACTGCAAATTCAAAGGGGGACCTGAGCAACCCCCAGCCAGGAGCCGGAGAAGCTGAAGATTTGGGTGTTATCGGCAAATCAAAGCACTGTGAGTGCAAAAGTAAGGGTGGTGCTGGAGCACGATCACCTTAAGCCTCCTGCTCGACTGCGTGGCCAGCATCTGAGATTGGGGAAAAGAGATGTGGACCCTGATCAATCAAAGATGAAGAAAGGTCACAGGACAACACTGGGAAACGCCCCGGGCCCAAGGGATTGTCCTTATAGCGCTCGACTCTGGCAGGTGAAAAAGCATCACTCCGTCCCCTGTTGACGAAAGCTGCCTCTGCCTGTTTGGTCGAACAGTCCTTGGAGACTGATGCTTGTGTGCATGGAACCCAAGACAAGCTCAAAGCTCGAAAGACTCGCACAGGACATCAAAGACAACTCGGGGAGTGGTACGGAGTGCCCCAAAGCCGATCTACCCGATCAACTGGTATGGAAAGCAAAACGCTCATAAAGGACAAACTCCCCAGAAAGCTACCAAAAGACCCAATCTACCAAAGAGCGGAAAAGAGTGGGGCGCCTCCAAACCCTGCAGAGGCTGAAAGCCGCCGTCGTCCCAGAGGGATTGACGCCCAGGACCTGGGTAAAGCCAAACAGGGCGGTTGCCACAACAAAGCTAGGAACTTAAGCGTGACGGTAGAAATACCGCGCCCAGGGCCCACGGGCACAAGAGACTGTAGGCAATCGCACATATTTTTTTTGCAAGACGCCAAAGGTCTGAAACGGTGCGTAAGCCAAAATCAGCGCACGCAGCAGTAAGGCTGACGTATAGAAGGAGACACCAGATGCGAATTGCCTCCAATGAGGCTCAGAGATCATTAAAAACAGCTGGAGCTTAAGAGACCAAGCGCAAAGAATGTCCATGCGCCGAGAGGTCTGAGTGGGGCGGCAGCAGTGAGCCCGCTGACGCACGTATATGTCCATGTGCCGAGACTGGCGGAAAGCAAATGTGGCCGAGGGACTGTAAGCACCCATACCTACCATGCCAACCCAGCACAAAGTATTAGTATCATTACTATTGCCAGTCCCAAAAGACTTACCTGTTGTAGCAGCAGCCCGGAGACAGGTTGCACATTCCCGGGCCCGGGATTGAAACATCACAAACACTGGCACCATGCGATATGAAAATCTGGAAGCCAAGAAGCGACCAGCCCAGTCTCACTGGCAAGGCGTACCCGCATGCCTTGCAGGATGAAGAAAAGCCAACTGCCCGGAGCCAGGGCCCAGTTATGCCCCCTTCTCCCGTATGGCACCAGCCACGCGACCAGAGGCTCTGCTTGCCAGTCGAGAAGCGGCTGCTCTAAATCGGAAAGCAGTGTCCCGATATTGACGCGACCATGTAGCATAAAAGACCCCACCGTGAAATGAATCCAGTCGTACACAATGGGCACCTCACTGCAGTGGCACCAAAGCGAAATGTCGAGCTCCGGCACTTGTGGGACGTCGCCCGGGAAAATGCGAAGTGACAAGGAAGAGCTAAGACTCGGTCGCCAAAAGCAGAGATACCTGTTGCACAGAGCAAGCTGGGTACTCCTGTAATGGATGTGCAATTCACGTTCCGAGCAGGGGTGAGTACCCGGGCGGAATCTCCGGGGCGTCAGCTGGAGCGTCTCAGAGGCCTGCTCCGATTGCAAGGGCAAAGTTGACATTGTTCGAGAGGAGTGACTGAAAGGAAACGGATGCGGGACTGGCTGATGCTGTTGACGCGTGTATCAATGGCATGTCTGCTGCAAAGTATGCCAAGTTAATATGACAAGGCCACTCATTAGAGGGTCCCCTTGTAACTCGAGCCATGCAAAGCTCTGAAAAGGCAGCTGTCATGCGTAATGCATGTGCTGGAGGGAGCACTCGCAAGCTGCCACGCAGGGACGTGATTCTTTGCAAAGTCCGGGATAACTGCAGAACTTCTGAAGGATCGCACGGCATTCGACAAAACTGAGCGCTGAGCGTGATGGAGGCGGTCCGCTAGGGTCCCCTCGAGCCCTGGAGACCAGGCCAAAGCGACGCGAGCCGGACCTGAACGGCTCGATTAAAGCTCGCACTGTCGGATGTCTGATGCCAAGAGGGAGAAAAGCCGAAGCCACAGAGACGCATCCCTCCAAAGTCTTAGGGGCCCGCGAAGCTCTGAATCGCAAGCTTTGCCTGAGTAGCGCAGTTGCTGGTGCGCGACGCCCTGAAGATGCACACCAAGGCAGAAAGGCCTTTGTTAGGTCAGGATAGCCGGCAGAAGCATTGATCTCCCAGGGCTTACCGGAGCCTGAATCGCACACTGGTGGAGCCCGCTCTGAGTGGCAAAGCCCGGAACTGCCATGGGCAGATACAAAAAGCATACAGCAACAAAGAAGCACGTGCAGGGACCTATCGGTTCCAAAGCCGGAGGCAACGACAAAGTAAAGCTATGAACTTATGATACATGCGTGAGGGCACTAGGCATACAAAAGCAAAAAGCCCTTCCAGTCTAGATAGCCAGCAGAAGCACTGAAAATATGCCAGGCAAGCAGATGCTCTGAGTGCAAAGCAAAATGGAGATGATCTCCCAGAGCCCCCTGGGGCCTGAAGCAAACAGCTAGTGGAGCCCGCTCTGAGAGGCAAAGCATTGAACTGCCAAGAGCAGATACTATAAGCGATACAGCAGCATGTGCAAGGATCTAACTGTTCCCAAGCTCGGGGACACCAATCCTGCAAAGCCCTGAAATGAATACACATGTGCCAAAGCCTGCAGTGGTACGCCCGAGCACAGCACGAAGAAGTCGAGCTGAATGCGAGGACGGTTGCCTGAGCTCAATGCAAAGCCAGCAGCAATGTCCACATGAGGGGAACAAACGTGGAAAGGGAAAGTGAAAGCTCTGCGATAGGCTCCCTCCCTCAAGACAATGTGACTTTTGCATGACCCGCCAGGTCGAGTGTAGGAGAAGAATCAGCCAAACTCAACAGGCCGAGCCGAGGATGACAGGGCTCCCAGACAAAAGCGCACTATTGACCAAAGCCATTAAGGTCTGCTGCTCGGCCTGCTCAGGCCAAGTCAAAGGCAAATGGTGCGTCACGGGTCAAAAGCCAGGACATTCCTCGCGGTTGAACCTCTTGCGCGTACTGAAGAGCGTTGGGGAGCAGCGCAGCATCCTGATGGCCGTGTGGATGCTGTGCATCTCTCGGAGCCTCATGCAGTGCAGCAGGCCTTGTTTGGGTTTCCTGTCTGGTTCTGAGCGATCTGACTCTGTTGCTCTGGCGCTCCAGCAGCAGCTGGATTGGATCCTTGATGCCGTAGGCTGCATACAGGTGATGCGTCGATATGCCCGTAAGATGGACGGGTTTGTTGAGGACCGCCCTGATTTTTCTGGCGTGCCACCTTCGCAGTTGTTGCGCTGTCTCCGTTGTGAGCCCTATGTCCACTAGACCCGCCGAGACCGTCGCCCAGACTGTTGTGCGCCAAATCTTCAGTCTGCTTTTCGGACCTGAGAGTTTTTGGTTGTGCACATATCGTCGGACTTGTTGCAGCTTGGCATTGCCCTCCTGCAATCTAAAATCCAACGTCGCCTTTTCCTGGTTGCCATAGGAAACGTACACTCCAAGGTACTTAAAGGATGTGGGCTGCGGGAATGATTCCTGGGCTTTTGTGCTCCCAATGCGCCATTTGCGGTGTTGTACTCCCTGGGCGTCTAGGCTTGTGTGACTGAAAAGTTTGTGTGCACGGGCTGAGGCAGTGCCTGTTAGCTTAACCATTAAGTGACACTTGTCAGCGTTCACTTTAAAGCCATATTTTCTGACAATGCGGAGAAGATCAGCTATCATGTTGTGCGCTTGCAGCAAATCTCTCCAGCTGGTGACAGTGTGATGAACAGTTAAGTCATCTGCGTAGCCCGTCAAGCTATATGCAGCACGCGATCCCAGCCTACGACCTCTGCGAGTTCTCGGAATAGCTTTCCTGTCAGCAAGGAGAACAGGGTTGGAGCTAGTTTACACCCTTGCTTAATGCCTGTTGTGGACTCAACAGAGCACGAGGTCTGCTGGGATCGTACTGTGTAGCGACTGTTTGAGTGCAGTGATGCCACTAATCCCTGGATGTCTGACGGTACCCCAGCGTCTTGAAGAGTGTCCATGAGGTCCTGGCGGCGAACCATGTCGAATGCCTGTGATAAGTCAAGCGCAAAGCAGATCCCTCCCACCAGCTCTGGTTTGCGGTGTCCAGCATGCTGGGAGTGCCTGCTAAGCCGCGATTGTGCGCACATTTGGTGTACCTCTCTGGTATGCTTCGAGACTCTGGAGAGAGCATCAGAAAGTCCTCTTTGAGGTTGGTAAGCGAACTGTGGCACCGACCTCAGGTAGCTGGAGGTATAGGGCCTAGGGAGCCAGGAGATCTCTGCACGCCCCCGCCAGACCCTTGCCATCCGGTCTTATGATTCCAAGCGGGCGAAGATTAGAGGGCTTGGTTGGGGGCTTGTTGGGCTTCGGGATAAAGCAGAGGTCAGTGTCCTTCAGCTGTGCAGAGAGGATCACTGCCGAGTCTAGCGAGCTGTGCTCAGCTTTGCGGGCTTGGTCGTTGCAGTACGTTGCCAGGCGCTCGCTGGCCGAGTCGGAACATAGCTTCCACGCGGCTGCCGACGCTGAGTTCTGAGGGACAGCCTTGTGTGGTCTGATGGAGCTGATGTGCTTCGAAAGCAGGGGGGCTGAGAGCGTTGGCAGGCTGCAGACTTCAAATCGTAGTCTGTCATGCCGTTGAAACACTGCTTTGGCATGGTTTTGCATGAGCTTGAGTTCCTCTTCTGCAGCCATCAAATAGCCATCATTGTTGACTAACTGCGTTTTGGGCTGCGGCTGCCAGGGGCGGAGCTTCTGCAATGTCTTATGAGCCTGATAGGAGTTACCACTTTGTGTAGATTGGTCTACCTCGTGAGTGAAATCTGCTAGGCGTTGTCTACGTGCTCTTGTGACAGCCTGCTTGTGCCACATGGAGAGGTCCTGCACCAGTATCTCGTGATCTGCCAGCGAGAGCGTTGAGCTGGCTAAGTCCTCATCCAAGGCCGTCAACCTGGCCCACATGCGCTTGGTTGCCCTGTGCATCGCATTAAGGGGAGGGGAGGAGGGCTTAGGGGCTCTTGGGAAGTAGCGTGCAGACGCCTTGATTAGCACATCATTAACCTCTTCCATGTCAACCGTGGTGATCTGAGAGAGCTGGTCAGCAACCCACTCTTTCATTGCTTGTGCTTTGGGATGATTATATCGCACCGCCTCTTCGAGAGCCTGCTTATCATAGGGAGGGGGGGGGGAGGGTGGGAGGAAAGTTGCCAGTGCCTTAGGGGGCGAATCTTAGCCTCGACAGGGTAATGTCCTCCTTTCTTCCACCGTCCCAGCGGGAAGTCTGTCAGGGGTTTGCTCTGCTTAGATTCTCCACGCGCCAATGATTTCGGGACCAGGATGTAATCGATTTGGGACTCTGAAGTGGCAGTGTGGAACGTCAAGCCTGATCCCGAGGACCATGTATTGAGCGCAACTAATCCATGTCCTTGCACTAGGCGCTGAAAGTATGCATCTTCAGCTGAGCGATGTTGCGGAGATCCCGGAGTGCAGGTACCCACAACTCCCACACTTGTGTTCAGCGTAGAGTTGAAATCTCCTAGAACCACTAACGTGTCACGCTGCGGAACTCCCCGGACCGCTTTGGATAGAGAAGCAAGACTGAAAACTTTTCACTCGAACAAAGCGCCTGCAAATGTTCTGCACATGCCAGCATGGACTTACGTGGCGACTCAGCAAAATCTGTACACATGACTTGAAACACATGTTTGAGGCGTGAGAGATCATCACTCCATCACCCCCATCTTCACATCCCATCCACTCCCCTTCCAGACCCCAAAATCCTAAGCACCCCGCCAAGTGCACCAAGATTTGCACGAGCGTCGTAGCTCCAAAACTTCAGCTGCACTTCTTCGGATTTTTGCGCCAATGCACTTCGAATGCCCTCCAAAAGCATCCACCGGAAAACACAGAAAAGGCTTTGGGAATACTTCTGACTTGAAATCTGGGAGAGTGGGAACACCACAAACTAGTTAAAATGTCGCCACATCCATACTGACACGCTCTGTCTCGGTCTTGTCTGCTATGCCATGCGAGGATGTACCTCAGTCCAGGGCGTCAAGTGAAACTTCGCTACCTACACTGACTTAAAGGTGCCACGGCCGGCACTTGGAGCACGCATTGCGCGTGTGGCCCGGATGGGCATGGAGCACATCTGAAGCGTGGTGTTGGATGCAGGCTTGCATCGCATATGTCTCCAAAAGTCCAAGTAGGTAGGATCCATGCATGTCAAACACGGCAAATTCACAAGATTGCAATCCCTACTGGATTGTGGGCTCTGGCAGGTCTGGCAAGCAACGCACTATAGTGCACAAGCCTCGGCTGCTTCGAATCCCCTTCGGAGTATCACACAAAGGTCGGGCAATAAAGGTATTGCAAAGCTCAAGTGTCACTGACCAAGGTAGGTCAGGCTGCACGCAAGTTGTTTCACAAGATTGCATGTTAAGCTTTGGGCGAATGGCAACAGGATGCCAAACTTCGTCACGCGGATTCTTTCAAGTGCAAAGCTGACACCATGCATAAAAAGGGAAACGCTGTCGGGCCTCCACAAGTGTGCACGTGATGATTGTCCTCGACTTGCGCAAGGCAGAACACTCGGCATGGATGTGCAAGCTTCGTCCACGAGGTCGGGCAATGTACACAAGTGGTCCTTCAGGCTCGGCAGGTCCAGCACTGGGCGCAGCAGTCGCCCCATCATCAGGCACGACATCAAGTATGGCATCATGCATGGCTAGTTCGGAATCGGGCTCTGACAGAGCATGAATCTGTCGGTACTCCTCTGGGTCAAGATTAGCTAGCCAGTCCAGGTAGTCCTGCCACTGCCAACCATCATCTGACTGTGCTGACACAGGTCGGTCAGACTCTGCCGTTTCACTCGGGTCGCGATCCTCATCTGAAGTCTCATCGCAAGACAGGTATTCTTCCTCAAAAGTCTCAGGGTCGTTGCAAGAAGGACGCTCAAGCACGGTTGGAGCGCGTGTCACTGAGTGCTGTCGGTCAGGCAGGCAACCACCTATGGCCGATAACCCTACGGCCAAAACCACTATGGTTGACAACCCTACAGCCAACCCACTAACCGGCAACCCAGGCACGGCTGTAACCCAGTGGTGGCACCAATCAACCTCTAGACTAAATACCCATCCTACCCTAAACCCTTGCCGCACGATCTGGTCTGCGTACTCGGGCTGCTCGGTGTCGCATCCCTGTGCTGTCAACACGCTGAAGCAAGCTGCAATCAAGATACACCCTTTCACATTGCTCCACGCCGTGAAGAAAGCGCATATCAAGAAAACCAGGAAAAGTCCAGGCAACACAGAGTCTGCTCGGTCACAGGTAACCAGGCCCAAGGCGCTAACAGCCCCTGCTGACTCGATCGTGGCAAGTAACGTCAGCACTCTCAGGATGCTCGACATCCCGCTTTGGCTTCGACCGACGTTCCGGATGGCTTTCACAGCAAGCTGTATGGACCTTTTTTCGTCCTCATAGCTGACAAGGTTCTCGCCTATGGCTTTGCCGCCATTGCTTTCGTCAATCATCCCGTAGTGATACAGGAGAAATTGCTGGCGCTCGGCCTTCAAAGACTTGGTTTGCAGGTCAGACAGGTTGTCCTTGGTAGGAACTGGGTGTAGCTGAAATGCTCCAGAGGCAAGCTTCTCTTGGAGCCACAACAACTTCAGCTGCAAGTGGCGAATCTTGCCACATCCACGGCGGGCTGCAAGTTGACGGGCACTGGATGAATCGCAAAACAAGTGCAAGGAGGGCTGAGTGTTCGACAGGAACTCCACGGCTGCCCCCACATAAAGCATGTCAGCAGCTCCTCCCACCATTGCGGTGTACTCTGCCTCGCACGAACTAAGGGAGAGGGCTTTCTGAGTCCGACTGGCACTCATCAAGAACACAGAGTTTACGAAAATCGCCATCGCACTTGTTGACTTGCGATTCCTGCGATCGCCGGCCCAATCTGAGTCGGTGTAACACTCGACCAGGTCCCGCTCTGCATCTGGGCTTCTCGCCCTGACACCTATGCCTCGGTCGGACCTCACCATTGCCAGCGTCCACGAAGCTGTCGTGCTCAAGTACCTAATGAGGTGTCGAAGAGCAGTCCAACAGGCCTGCGTTGGCCCCGAGAGGTATTGACTCAGCACCTTTATCCCGCACTGGCCTTGAGGGATTTCACACTGTATATAGAGTAGTATCCCGATTGCAGTCCGATATCGCGCGTGAGCATCAGGGCTCAGGAGGGAGATTCCCCCAGGTCGGGAACCTGCAAGGGCATCGGTGTGTTCTTGCCAGAATGCCCATGCTTTACACCAGTGATTTCCATGAGTCGCTCAAGATGCTTCGGATGGCTACGGATCACCAAGGTGTTGTCGGCAGTCAAACAGTGCTCGCGTTTCAGGAAGCTGATGCTATCGCCAGTTTTCACAAGGAACTGCACGCTGCACTTAAACTTGGTGCACAAGAAATCGGTCAAGCGTCTCAGGGCTTCATGCTCCCCTTCACCAAGCAAGTCGTCAACGTGCGTCAATGCAGCACCCTGGTTGTCACGCAAGCGAAATAGTGCTGGGCAGGCATCCCAGGCCGTTGCTCCGGCCTCTGTCAGTGCAGCAGCAAACACTTCATACCAACGGGCGCTCCCTTCGCGTTGCCCCGGCAAAAGCCTTCGTAGCTGATAGCTTTGGCCATACAAAGACACCCAAACATCGGTGGTCTGCGAAACGCACAGATAAGCATCCGTGACATCAAGGGACATCATGATGTGGCCTGGCCGGGAACTCCACAAGGCAGGCAACAGTCGGGTGAGTAGCTGCTGGCTTGCGGGCGAGTAGAGCCCGGTTCTTGACTGGTCGTCTCTTGCGAACTCTCTCGCAACCAAGCGGCTGCGACGCAGGTACGAAGGCTCCCCAGTGACGGGGTGTGGCTTGACACGCCACGTTCGAACGAAACGCGTCGACAACACTTTGGAACCTCCACCTAACTTGCAACTGGCATTGTCCTCAAGAACGTTCATGCCAAGCAAACGGGTGATCTCATGCTGATCTGCCACAGAGTCAAGATGCTCCAGCTCCTCACGAGACAACTGGGGCTCCTCAGGGCTAAAAGGGTAGTACAGCTCAAGTGGAATGGATGCTTTTGGCTCAGCATCTTCTTCACGATCATCGACATCGAGATCATGATCATACATGTGCTCGCACTGCTCGACATCGAACTCGACAGGGTCCTCTTCACCATGCTCAAACTGCAAGGCTGCAATGCGGGCACGTTTAGATCTGTCATCATTACCTTCTGCCTCGGGATGCTCATGGACCAGGGGCATGGACTCATCCATCGGCAAGGCTGCCGGCACTGGTTGTGATGCCTCAGCTGCGGCTGGGGCTTCCTTGGCAGACTCTGAGTCGCTTGAGGAACTGGGGTCAGATGCTGCAACAGTATTAGGGCTTTGCTCAGGGGCAATGCTTGGCGAGTAAGGCAGGCTGAAACTGGGACTGACATCACCTGGCACAACTGGTTGACCTGTCTCAATCAAGTCAACCCCGCCAGCCTTCAATCCCCCGCCATCACCAGATGCCAATAGTGGAGAAAGCCCGGAAGGCAAGACGACCTTAGGCTGTCGCTGTGCACGCATTCGTCCAGCAGACCCAGCGATGAACCCAGGGTGGTTCCACGGATGGTCTTTAAGGACGGTGTGATCCTGCGGCGGAAACTCAGGCGACATCCTCCTAGCGGTCCTGGCCAACACAAGGCGGCCTGCACTGGACACGCCGATCCATTGGTCGCTGACCATAACCTTCCCTAGCATCTGGCACTGGATGAAACGCGGTTTCCCTTTAGCTCCCTGTCCAGCCTGAGGCACAAGCATCATGACAGTTTCCCCGTAAGGGATCAAAGCGCCGCGATAGGGGCGACCCATCGCTGCCTCGAACGCGGTCAAACCCCCGGACTGCACCTGGAACCTGTTCAAGATGAAGGCAGCATGACGCATGGCCCAGCTGTGGATCGGGTCAAGGCTCTTCACTTTCTGCTTCGCTTTGCTTTCGTAACACGCAAGCAGTGATCCAGCAAGCTGACGCACAGTGTGAACACACATCTCGGCACCGCCATTGCTTTGGTGAGATCCCTCCGGAACCTGCTGACACACGGTCCTCAGGCCCATACTCAGCCGCAGTTTACGCACTTCAGCTTGCAAAGCAATGCAAGTAGGCTCGGGATCGGACTTAAGGGTAACCTGGCTATACCCTAAGAAGGCTAACAACCTGCACAGTTCTGAGGCTAGGTAGGGAATCACTTGGGTGCCGCTGTGGGTCCCTCCTTTCGCAGGAACAGGAAAGCATTCTCGCCAACCGGTCTGGCTGTCATGCACATACAAGGCAACAAGCTTCGGCCCACCTTCGACTCGGGATGTGAACCCGTAATCAAAGGATATGCAAGGCATGCGATCTTCTGAGCTCTTGGCCAGTGCAGAATGACTGTCATCGCGTCCGCGGAATGCGATACAATGCTCGCACCAACTTGCATATGGGCAATGTGTGGCCTCATGTGAGCGACGCTGTTCTGGCGTCGGCTCCTCAGGCTGCTTGGGCACAGCCACTGCATGCGCTTCGAGGTTGTTGCGGGCACGGGCTGCCTCTGCAAGCTTAATGCTCTTCAAGCGATTCACCAGGCGACTGAAGACTGTGGCACGAGAGCCACTCTTCCCCACACCCAAGGATTGACACGCAGCACGCAACGTCGAAAGCGTGCTCGTGGCGGTCAACACGACATCATCGATGGTGATTGACTCGGGCAAATCAACACTGAGCTCATCTGCAAGGGCTTCTTGCATCACTACCTCACCGGCCACATCCTCCTGAATGGACTCATGAGGGGCTTCGCCTGATTCGGCCACGTCAGCATCCTCGGCTACGGAAGCCTCAGCAGCAAATACCTCGTCACTCATATCAACTTCAGGGGCCTCAAAATGTAGTCTAGCTGGGAGACTACATTCGGCTGCCTGTTCAGGAGCAACATCAGTGCTAGTGTTGAAGCCTAGGTCGGCTGGTGACATCACTTCACGGTGACCAAACACGATCAACTCAAGCTGCGGGCCTGCAGGATCGATCAAACCATGGGGCACATCAGGACCATCCAAGGAACGGCTCAACTCAAGCAACTCCCATGGCAAGTGCGCTGCTCGGCGCATCAAGGTTGTGCGATAGGCCAGGCCTTCATACGGCGCATACAGGTTAAGATCGATGTAGCTGTCAGACACAATCCGGGCGGCATGAACAGACGGTGCAATCTCAGTGAAGTGGTCATGCTCATCCAACAACCGCTCAAGCAAACCTGACAGCTCAACAGGTCATTGATGGCACGCACCGTTCCACGACACACAAGAGTGTTATGCTGGAACTCCAAGGGGATGCTGGCCTCTCGATCGGGGCTCGTCAGTGCAAGTGATCCATCAACTGAACCAATGCTCCACCCCCGACGCAGCAATTTCCCTGCTGCCAGGATTGGCTGGCTCACTCCTGTCACAACCCATCGATCCGTAAGCTCACAGTTATCGGTGAACAACGTGGCATTCCGAACACCTTGATTCAGCATTGCATTTCCTGATGCATCCAACAAGCCGCTAGGACCTTGCAAGCTCCTCGTGCCTATGCCCCCATACGACAACGGAACACAGGACTCATCAGCGCATGTGTCGACACATATCGGGAGTTCATCACCCGAGTGTCCGCTCACGGCTCGCACATGACCTGGGGAAGCTTGCATCAGGTTCAAGCATGGCTCGTCATATGGTACGGTCCACTCGGCATCCTGATCGCATGAAGTCATATCAAAATGCATGGCGAACACATGACCTGGAACTTCCGGCATCAGGTCCAGACATGGCACATCCTGGGGCATGGTCCACTCGCTGTTTGAATCGCATGAAGTCATATCAAAATGCATTGGCTGACCGAAGGCAGGTTCAACAAGTGCTGGCACGCAAGTCACGGCTCGGACTGATCCGCCAACGTCAAGGCTACTATCCCTCAAGTCAAACCGAATACTTTTGACAGACTTTGGACCTTGCTGGGATGGCTGAGGCCCATCACTGGATGCTGCAGCGCCTGAGTCGGAAGGTTTGGGATCCTCGATCTGGGCAACACGTCCACCCCGATCCTTGTTGGCTTGATCCCTCTGCATCTTCCTACAATCCCTCTTGTAGTGACCAGGCTTGTTGCAGTAATGGCACACGATGTCGGCATTGGCACTCTTAGAGGCATTAGGGGAAGCATGGGGCTTACCACCTTTGCCACTATCGTTGCGCTTGCCTTTGCCTCTGCCTTTGTCATTGCCTTTAGGGGAACCCTGCTGGGACTTACCACCTTTGCCATTATCATCCCTCTTACCCTTGCCTTTGCCTTTGCCCTTGCCCTTGCCTTTGACCTGTGCCACAAGTTGAGCAATCACACCCTCAGAATCAACCTCCATGTCAGAGGGACCTGACGTGGATGCAGGCATAAGAAGCTGCTGTTGGACGCGCGAAGGGTTCCAACTTTGGGTCACATTCTCAAACTGAAGGATCTGCTCTCGCACCTGGGCATACGTCGTCTGCTCAGTCAAGGACAAGTTTATGTGATCACGCAAGTGCTTTGGCAAAGAACGCAGCAAGATCGAGAACCGGATGTCCTCGCTGATCTCCTTCCCTGAAGCTTTCAGGTACTCTGAGCAAGAGCGTTCGAATGCATGCACTTGTTTGCGGATCGTTGTTTTCTTATCAAAGGCAGGAGTGGCCATGATGGCGCTTAGAATCGCCATGGCCCTGCTTCTAGTGCGCGGCTGGAAAGTCTGAGCAAGCACACGAAGCACTTCGTAACCATGCTGGTTGGGGGTAAGACGGAGAACTTGCAAAGGGCGGCCTTTCAGCAATGTTGACAAAATGCCATAAAGCTGTCTGCTGCGGGCTTGCAGTGCTGCAGGCAAATTAGCGATCGGTGCACACGGCTCGCCACACCGAGCCTCGATCTCCTGGAGTTCATGCTCGTAAGCAGCGTCGACAACCGACAACCATGTTCGGAACCCATGGAGCCAGGCGCCCCATTGGATGGCGTCGGCATCAGTACTCTCTGACCCGAACTGGTCAGGATGCTTCAGCAATTTATACGCCTGAAAATTGCTGGATGAACCAGTAGCTCTTGCCTCGGCCTGTGCCTCGGACCTAGCTACCAACTGGGACACTGCTTGTGCATTCACTGCTGCGGCCTGTGCTGCCTGAGTGGCAGCTCGCAGCATCTCCATCATGGCTGTGTTGGGATCAAGAGCAGGAATCGGTGTTGGCGCAGCATGTGGGCTCGCCTCAGGACTGTCTGAAGGCACTGGGACCTGACTTGCATCGGTAAAACCTGCAGGAAGTGGACCCTGCACAGGATTGGGATTGGGGTCCATGGTGACCACACTCGATCAGGATTGGGCTCGTTCGCTTCACTCAAGAAAATTGGAAAATCGTCTTGCAAAATTGGGCTCAAAGTAAAAATTGGGCAGAAAATATGTCACAGCGTGCAAGAATGTCGAAAGGCAAGTCGGTTGATCAATCAAGCTCAATTGCACCTTCTGAAGACTTCAGCTTCTTAAACACTGGCCTCAAGACTCCAGCTGATGCTGACCTGACCTCGTCACCCACACAGATCTCAGTGGGACGCTTTCCTGCAGCGCTGGCCGTAGATTCAGTGCGCGCCTCTCCAAGGCGCTCCACAAAACTCCACACGAAAACGTCCAGTATGTTCGAATCGCTGCTTAACAGCTTGCACCCGTAACTCAAAATCAACGTGGCTGACTGAAGCTCCTCAAGACTCTCATGATGCTTGTCCCTTGCAAGACACAGCCTTCGGCAGAAACTGTGCTGGCTCAACGAAGGAGTCTGGGGCTTCGTGTTCTGCAGCTCTACGTACCACTCAAGAACACAAGCCCTCAACTGAGAAAGCAACTCTGGCTCGTTCCAGAGCTCACTGTCAGCAACACGAAAGGCTTCGGTCTGGGTGCCCACGGACGAAATGGGCGACTACGGTTTTCTACCCGGATGCACTCTCAGTCCCGTGGACTCGAGCAGTGCTCCGCTACCATGAAAACTTTTCACTCGAACAAAGCGCCTGCAAATGTTCTGCACATGCCAGCATGGACTTAGGTGGCGACTCAGCAAAATCTGTACACATGACTTGAAACACATGTTTGAGGCGTGAGAGATCATCACTCCATCACCCCCATCTTCACATCCCATCCACTCCCCTTCCAGACCCCAAAATCCTAAGCAAAGACACTTCGATCTATCCTCTCGGTTGTGCTGGGCTGTTTTGGAGGTGGTCCAAACGTGCTGATACACCGACACTATGTGCACGCGTGCGCCTTTCCATTGAAAGACCACTTCTAAGACCCTCCCTTTGTGATGCTCGCTCCATCTTATGGTAGCTTTGGGAATGTGCGGGGCCGTGAGTATCATGACTCCGTCTGCCCTCTTGTCATCGTGAACACGCTCTTCCTGCGGTTGTGTGCCTGGCTGTTCAGAAGAGTTGTGATCTGACGTAGGTTTACTTTTTGCTTTGGGAGCTTTGGCCTTGCCTTTGCTGGCTGAGCTTATGCAATGCCACCCCTCAACGTCAAACTCTGTGCTTTCCTGCCAGTGCGTCTCTTGCAGAGCAATCACATCATACTGATCTGATGCAGTACGCAACCAGGTGCGAAGCTCAGCCCATTGCTGCTGACCTAAGTGCCCGGCGTTCCAAGTCAATACCTCCTTCAGTGGTTTGACCATGTTGCCTCCTCTGGGTCGGGGCGCTGTGCGCTTAGCGGGGGGCGTCGACTGTGTCGATCCCTCTGTCGCTATCGGCAAGTGAGGGGTGCAGACCGCTTCTCTCCACGTATGCCGGCGTCAAGATCCCTTTCCTGTAAGAAACACTTTGCTGAGTGCGTGAAACTAAGGTACATGCTCTCCTGAATGCAACTTTACGAATGCTCCGAAAATTGTCTTGGTGCTTCGAAGGTACCGCCATCCGCTATCTTTTCCCCACCTGAAACAGTCTGCGTTTGCTTCTTGTGGGTACTCCACCTTGCGGAGCAGTGGAAACCCTCTCGCCTACCCCCTGAAAGACTGCAGTGGCTGCAAAATCTGTGCTCAGGAGGCCCCCGGCAGATCAGACGGCTCAAAGATCTCGGCTCACCATGGCTCACAGTCAGGCACAAGCTGTTACGTTCCCCTGAGGACCGGTTGAACTTCTAGGACAGCAGTTGCGCCCAAAGCCCGGTTTCCAGGATGCAAGTGCCCGGCCGTCTGATCCGTGTGGCGGCTAGCTACTACTACTACTACTACTACTACTACTACTACTACTACTACTACTACTACTACTACTACTACTACTACTACTACTACTACTACTACTACTACTACTACTACTACTACTACTACTACTACTACTACTACTACTACTACTACTACTACTACTACTACTACTACTACTACTACTACTACTACTACTACTACTACTACTACTACTACTACTACTACTACCTACTACTACCTACTACTACTACTACTACTACTACTACTACTACTACTACTACTACTACTACTACTACTACTACTACTACTACTACTACTACTACTACTACTACTACTACACTACTACTACTACTACTACTACTACTACTACTACTACTACTACTACTACTACTACTACTACTACTACTACTACTACTACTCCTACTACTACTACTACTACTACTACTACTACTACTACTACTACTACTACTACTACTACTACTACTACTACTACTACTACTACTACTACTACTACTACTACTACTACTACTACTACTACTACTACTACTACTACTACTACTACTACTACTACTACTACTACTACTACTACTACTACTACTACTACTACTACTACTATTACTACTACTACGACGACTACTAGTACTACAATTATTGAACGCTGAGCGAGCGGGCTCTGCTCATTGCGGGCGATTCGCACCGTTCTGAGCACCGAAAATTAGTTTGGAGCTGCGGTTGGAGAGGTGAAACCGAATTCACTAGGTGTAGATCAGTGTGAGACGAGGCGAGCTTCTTGACTTGGTTTGAGTGTTGAGCAAGAGCTGTAGCTTGTTAGCTAGCTGTCCTATGGGTGAAAAAGTTGTAGCTCCCGTCATCCTACTGTGTCTCACAGCGTCCAGTAGACACGCACCTTCCTGCAAGTGGGTCGTACCTGATTGGCCGTCTCCCTCAATGTCCATCTTGTGGCGTCCCACATGGATCATTAATGCAGGGAGGCAGAGGACCGTAGAGCAGTCACTGTTGCAGATTTGCAGCAGTGGGTGTTGGGCTGGGCCTCCCGGATTCAGTGTGAGGCGATCCTCGCTAGTTACATGGCTGGTGAAGAAACGGTCTCAAACTGCAATAATGTTAAGACCTGCTTTTTCCCCAGCGCTGTGCGATCTCTCAATCGTCGGTGTTTGTTACTTTTGTACATGGGAGCAGTGCTCCTCACCAGCTGAGCAGTGCTCAGATTGAGTCTGGTTCGGCTGTAAGATTAAAGAAATAGAAAAAAACTGGCCAGTGTTCAGCGTCCAGGAGCTGAACTGCCAGACTCTGCCTGTTGTTCAAGCGTGCTGTATCCCACCACTGGAACTGGTGGGCCAGTAAGCGTGTGGATCGGGGAGACGAGGACGTGTTGATGAGGTCCAGCCGGCCCCTCGTAGTTGTGGACGTGCCCCTGTTGCAGCTGGAAGAACCAGGTGCGGCGTGGAACACCTTGAATGACCACTACCGGCCCTGGGCTGAGCGTCAAGCTCCAGAGTTGCAGCCTTTCCCCCCGGCGTATACACTGGGGGCGCAGCCTCGTGCATTGGCCTTGTTCCCGGGAGTGGGAAGTCCGTTCCACTGCGTGATGGTGGTGGTGGCCCGGCCGGGCTAATGTAGGGAGGCACCCCATTCCAAGCGATGGACGAGTTCGGGGCAGGCGTGGTAGGAAGGCCTCCTTCCTCTCGTCGTCCAGTGCGAGCCTTTGCTGCTGGGCGCAGCAGAGTGTCTCGCGCTGGCGCCGTGGGCATCTCGTCTGGGGAGGATCGAAATAGTGAATCCGTCTCCGACTCTTCACCTAAGTCGACAGCCTCCGCTTCCGAGCCGTCCTGCTCCTCTTCACTGCCCCCTGTCATCGCTGGCATGGCGTCAGGCTCTGTGCGACAATGGCGTTTCGGCGACATTCGGAGGGAGTTGGAGACTTTCACTTAGAACAGAGAAATTGAGCCAGGGCCTAGTACAACAAGCGTTTTTAAGCACTGTTTGTTGATGCACCTGTGTTGCCTGGTATCGTGGCAGAGCGTTTAGCGTGCGAACAAACTCGGATTGTTCTTGAGCAGACCCGGCCTCACTTGTTGAAGGGATACGCTGCTCCAGGCTCAAGACCTGCCCGGCGGTCCGCCGGGGTGAACCGCTCTAGGCGGCAATTCCGGTATCCGCACCTCACAAAGTGAGGCCAGCCGCAGAGCCCATTACGTAGTGGGTAAATTTCTTTGCCGAGTTGTGTCTGTATCGGCAGCTATTCTAGCCACTGAGCTGCTCCTCGTCTCAAGAACGAGTCCGGCACAGAAGCGCACCCCTGTGGTAACGAGCGATACTGAAGAAGGGGGCCAGCCTCGTGTGACTAATAGCCGAGACGGTGCCCTGCCAAGTGAAGTGTGGCTGCTTGAGGCTAGGAGGACAGTAGTCTGTAGAGCGGTGCGTGGCTGTTAGGATCGTTCTACTTGTCATGAAAGTACTCTGTCTTGTTTCTGGGCTCGCTGCCTTCGTTGGGTTCTCCATCCTGGAGCATCGCGGACCTTGGTAGCATTGCTTAGCTTGGCTATTTGCCTGCAACACAGTGATGAGAAACGGCAGACTCTGCTTGATGAGGTGAGTTGACTGAAATTTGCCAGAGGTGACAGGGCTTGCTATCCGACACGCCTAAACATCATTTTCATAAGTGGATCCATAGATGATAGTCCGGTAAGATAAACACACGAGGACGAGGTAAAATGCATTGTCGTGACGCGACACGAGGACGAGAAGTAATGTCGGCATTCGTATCTCTCTCTCTCTCTCTCTCTCTCTCTCTCTCTCTCTCTCTCTCTCTCTCTCTCTCTCTCTCTCTCTCTCTCTCTCTCTTTCTCACTCTCTCACTCTCTCTCTCTCTCACTTATCTCGTACTCATCTCTCTCGCTCTCCCTCTCTCGCTCGCTCGCTCGCTCGCTCGCTCGCTCGCTCGCTCGCTCTCTCTCTCTCTCTCTCTCTCTCTCTCTCTCTCTCTCTCTCTCTCTCTCTCTCTCTCTCTCTCTCTCTCTCTCTCTCTCTCTCTCTCTCTCTCTCTCTCTCTCTCTCTCTCTCTCTCTCTCTCTCTCTCTCTCTCTCTCTCTTGTCCCCTGCACCGCTGTTGCCAGCACCGGTTCCACCTGCAGCGGATCAGATGTATGAAGGGATTGCAGGCTTACGAGCTTTGGAGTCACATGGCTTTGGATTTGGGCTTAGGAGAGAGTTTGGTGTTTAGGGTTTAGGGTCTGGATTCAATGTTTACCTGCTTGGGGCAATCAAAATCCTCTGCAAAATAACCCGACTAGGGCGGGGAGGGGGGGGCGTCGCAGACGCTCATCCTGAGCTGAGTTCTTGCAAAAGAGGTGCATGTTCCAGGGTTCAGGGGTGTGGGGTTTTAGGGTCTGTGCCCGGCAGTACATGTTCACCACACGTGAAAGCCTGTCAAGCTGGATATAATATAAGGTTTAGGGCTTAGGGTAGCAAAAACATGTGCAAAATACCGGGCGGGCACTGCTGGCAGCTCAGAGCTTTTATTATATGAGTTCTTAAGGGAAGGGGGCTCCAATCCAGGGGGTACCTAAGGAACCTTCGTGAGGGAGATTAGGGAGTCTTAGGAATCTTGGGTTATATATCCCCCTGACCCCCCCCTCCCTAAGCATAATGTTTAGGATTTCGGATTTCGAGTGTCTTTTCCCCTCTATTCTGCAGACGTCCAAAGCTTCTCCCGTTGAGCACGCCACTCTCTGGCACCCTCGGAAGTGAGCCACGCAGCCATGCGGTCGTTCATCACACTCTTCGCCTCGTTCTTGTCATGTTTCACCTTGGTCCATGACGACTGGCATGCATAAATCATAAAACTCACAAACGAAAGAATGAACCCCCGCTTCTGCCCCAATTACTAGAATCAAGTCACCTCATTGTTGAACACTGGCAGGGCTGCCAAGAGCTTTCTGCCACCGCCGGGGCGTGTAGTCAATACACCTTATATTAAACCCAATCAAAGCACGCGCCCCGTGCCACACACGCAGACACAGACACAGACACAGACACAGACACACACACACACACACACAGAGACACAGAGACGCAGAGACACAGAGACACAGAGACACAGACAGACACTTGCGCACGCACACTCTGAAGTGCAGCATAAGCATCGGTTGAGCAATGACACTGTACTTGTGTTCCATTCCAATGGCTTGGCGCTGGAAGCCTGCGCCAACATCCCAGCATCCACAGTGGCCCGATCCGTGCCCGCCAAAATGGCACCATCATTGCCTTCGTTCTTGCGACCTGACAGTGCCAAAGTTGTATACACGACTGACACTGGTTCGACGGACCGATGGTGTTCATGATGCCTGACCGAAAGTTGACTGATGACAACAGGCTAGCAGACATGCTTCGGAAAATAGACGCCTGTCGCACGGATGGCATCTGCAGCTTTCCTTCTTCTTCGTGCAATGGCATATGTGGACGACTTCGGTGCACCTGAATTCAATCGTCGCCGGACAGATCTTGAGCCCAAGATCGGCTTCTTCTTCAAATCCTCAAGAAGGATGCGAACGACCTCATCGATCAATGCTTCGTCACGGACACTGGCCAGGCACTGGACCCGCGACTCCTCCAATTCAAGGTTTCAGAGTCCAGTTGTTGATGTGTAAACACATTCACGCAACGACTCACCGAGCAGCCATATTTTCAGGCACCGTAGTAATACTACTGCAAGTCCTATTCGACAGGCGCCAAGCCAATCTTGAAACACTGACACTATCAATGAGCAGACCCAAGATGCCACAAGCTCCTTCAGGTGTAGCCGGTGCACTGCTCTGGCTGGCGATATGGCCGCGTCTGTGTTGAACCTAGATTCGCTGCGAGTTGCCACTCATCCAAACAACGCATCCTAGGGACCCGCAATTGGCACTCTTCTCTGTATGAGACCCAACTCCTCTACTAGAACTTGCCACTGCGCAAGCCAAGAAGCAATTGGTGGAGAAAGGAGCCACATCGCTCACAGAAACTCTCCGCGCAAGCGTGCGCTCTGCACATATGATGCACCAGGGCTGCGTGCCAGGCATAGACCTGCCGGCCTGAGCAAGCGAACACACCACAGGGCAGTCTCTGAAAATGGTTCTCATTCGTGCACTGGTTGCTGCTGCTTGCAAGGCACGTTCAACGATTTGCACTTGCACCTCTCTTGCAGCGTGGAGTTCTGGGTGCAAGTCAATGGCAGCGGAAACTGCGGATACATCCACTTTTCCCAAGAACTCTGTGACTTCGAGCAAGTGACCTGCAAGCACTGACCCTGGAAAGTTCTTTGCCAGCACGGCGAAGCGCTCCCCTGCATATGCACCAGCCTGACGTCGTAAGCCACGCTCAGCAGACGCAAAGCCAACGCGGCGCAGAAATGCAATGGAACACACGAAAGGTTTGGAAGCGGCTGCCGTCATGAATTTCCCAATCATGCGGGCAATGGTCTTCTGCTCATTTTGCGACCATTTGTATCGCTTCCAAAGCGGCTTGAAAGCTTCTAAGGTTGCTATCTCTCCTTGCGGCCGCTTCACCAAGTACTTGCCGACCAAATGAGCAACACAGCGCTGCAGGTTCTTCGGCCAGCCGCATTTCGCCGTCCAAAGCGGCTGGAAAGCTGCAAGCACGGCCCCATCTGGTTTCACCAAGCACACACGGACCTGCCGCACAGGAAACCAAAGTCGATGCCAGAGTGGAGATACTGACAACGACAGCACATTGTGGCAAAGAACCATGTACTGCAACTCCAGTTGCCCATCGCTGACACTGTCCCAGCTTCGCACAACGTACGGAAACTCCGCAGGGTCTGGCCACTGACACTGAGCAAGCGGTTCTCGAAATCGCCTGACGACATACTGAAAGGCATAGACTTGCTTCAGGGACACCTGTCCCGACGACAAGATGTCGTCCCATGCCCAAGCCAAACACATCGCACCTTTTCATTCCAGAGAGCTTCACTGCAAAACACATATTGAGTTCAAGACAGGGTCTCACAATGTATCGAAACTAAGACCATGACTTTGCAGATCTGTTGTCAGTGTGCTGATTCCGACTGGCCCGAAATAATCCAAGTACTCGCGCAGGATGCTTGCAATGAGCTGGCTCATGGCACTAAGCGCCATTGCCTGAAGTTTGCGACAAAGGCTGAGGCTGAGGAGGAGTGCAGGCAGCAAAGGAGGTAAGGAAGATGCCGCGGTGCACAATATGTGGGTTCACAAGGTTTTAGACTAGAGCGACGCTGACTCATACAACCGAGCATCCACACAGCGGTGAATGTGCGGCGTCCGAAAAGACACAACACAGAGCGGCCCAAAGTCTGGGGAACGGTTATAGAGTCCTCGGACACCTTGCGTTCCAACCGGAACCCTTGCTATTGTCTGCTCCAACCAGCGTGGCGCCGCATCCACGATGTCATCCACAGGCCCAAAGGCCTCCCGCCGGAGCAGCGACCTGGCCACCCACCGTGCAAATTTCATGCGCTTCTTTTGCCCGTTCCTTCTCCATTTGATGACTTTGATCGCAGTGTGGGCTTCGTCTGCTTGCTGCCTCGGCTGGGAAATTCAAAATGGCAAGCTCAAGGAGCAAATAATCATCCTTTGGCACCTAGAGGCAGCTGCAGCTTCTACACAACCAGTAAACCCTAATCTTCCGGCAAGCACTACACACACACACACACACCAGCTAACATGATCCAGGCACCGGCTGAAGCATTGACACTTTGGTGCCAGCAGACGTTTGTCTGGGGGATTGGTCACGGGCACCTGCAAACCTACAGATTCAAACTCCGCTTTCAGAAGCACCGAGCCGGCACTTCCAAGGAAAAGACGCCACCGGCGTCCGATGGAAGAAATTAGGTTGGCGAGCAAGAAGCGTTGTATATCCTGCAACAATTGTAGACAGGTTCGGCCCATAACACTGGAACAACACGCATGCGCACCAGGAAGAACGCACACACACACACACACACACACACTCACTCGCTCTCTCTCTCTCTCTCTCTCTCTCTCTCTCTCTCTCTCTCTCTCTCTCTCTCTCTCTCTCTCTCTCTCTCTCTCTCTCTCTCTCTACCCAGTCATCCTGCATGGACACGTAGCTCTTCAAGAGCATGGTCACAGACACAAGTCGTTTCAGGTCTCGGACGTCGCGTTGCCCCTGAGCCAAATCATTCACGGAATCCCTCGCTGTTCTTTGCACCTGCCAGAGGTCACTAGAGTTCGATTGGAACGCTTGCCCTCGTCGGAATAAGGCATTGCGGCTTATGTCTTCGAAAAGGAGCATGAAGGTCACGAAGTCGATGGCCTCATTACTTAGGTTGGCGATTAATAAAAGTGGAAAGGTGACCGACACGAACAACGTGAACCCACTAACATCACGTCCTGAAACAAAACCGAGCAGCATCAAGTCGCCGCCCGACACTCAGAAGTTTCTCCAAGCTCTGCGCGCCGATTCCACTCCGTGAAAGATCAAGTCTGGCATGCATTGCCGCAACATATGCACCTGAGCACATCCAGCTGCTAGGCTGCAAAATTCGCCAGTCTTACGTGATTAGCTGACTTGCTGACTTCAAGTTGTGATTCATATTTGGCATCTGAGTTCAGGAGAGTACAGCCACCTATCAAGTAAGAAACGCAGTTCTTGTATTGTATGGCTTAAGGACGGAAATTGCGAAGAAGCGCCCCAGGACTTCCCTCCAGTGACACTGTACTGCGAGTCCCAGAAAGAGCAGGAACTACCACTGCTTTGGCATCAGCTACGCTTGCCGCTGATCGCAAAATGACACGACCAGTTCCGACGCCGAACCTTCGGATAACGCCAATGGTTTGAATGCTAAATTTTAAATAGGTCCTTGCTGGTTCAGTGTCTTAACAACAAAAACACTTTTCCTGATCGCGCAGACACAGTGATGCCATGGCTCCACTCACGTCAAACAGTTCCTGGCACAAGCCAACACCATGAAAGGCTCTGCGTCGACATATCTCCTCTCCTGGGCCGTAGGAAAACGTTTGAAGGAACCCGATTCCGATTTGAGGTCACCGTGTAACACTCTATCAGTCAAGCTTGGATTCTCATTTCGTGGGGGCACACAAACTAACAAACACTGACAAACACGTGGAGCACGGGCACGGTGGTAGTCGTCCCAAACCAGGAATGCGTCAGAGCCATCACCGCCATGATATCGCTGCCAAAGCTTGCGAGCTGCGTCGGATGAAGCATGCCTTGCCTCTGGCCCTCCCTGGCCTGGACTGGAGCCAGGGCATGAGCACTCTCAGCATAGCATGAAATACATCATTGCTGTAACACAGCAGGAAACTTGAAACTTATTCTGCTTCAAACAAGTTGCACACTGCTCCATCTCCTCCGATGCTGCGCAAGCGCATCCGGCAAACAGTCTCGGATAGACCACCCGGGTGCTGCGCCAGACACTCGGCTACTTTGGCACTGACACTGTCGCCACTGTGGGTCTGCCCAGCTGATGGCGCGCCCCAGAGACGGGCATGCACGCGCCCTTGTAATTCAAGAATCACATCTCTATATTGCCCGAACAGCAAGAGATCCAAAGCAAACAAAGTTAATCAGAACTCTCCTGCTCCAAATTCGCAGAGTATCCGGTTTCTGGGCTGATGTGCGAAATGGCCGTGACGATTAAGGACTCATGTCTTGAAAAGGATGTAGCGCCCAATGACACGATGTCAAACCTTGCACGCAGAGCTACAATTCAATCTTTTCCGAAGCACCTCGACCGAAAAAGAATGCTCACATGCTCTCTCAGTGGCATTGTGGCGAAGTGGGACGGCACTCCCAGTCCGCCAAGTTTCTGCTCCAGCGCCTCTGCGTCCAATTGTCTGCAGCACTCTGATGCTAGGTACTCTGTGAGGGCGAACATCCTCCGACCGATTTCCCCAACTCTTGCGCACTGCTCCTAATAGCTAAGGGCTCCAGCTATCCAACCAAAAAAGGAGACATGCTTTCTGTTTGCTCGAACCAAGCAACCGATAGTCATGATATTTATCGCCTAAATCCAGACCATGCTGTTCGAGCCGCGCTACACGACGAAGCAGGCTTTCGTCAGACCCGCCCTCGACTGCATTTGCAAGGATTTCTGTAACCAAAATGCGAAGAGCTTTCTCCTGATCCCGTGGGCGTTGCACGTGCTGCACTGACACTGGCGCTGCCGGCGCTGCATCAAATTGAAACGCTTTCTTCGACAGTCTGTCAAAAACGGCCCTGATGGTGTTGCCAGCGACACGAGTTACCAAGGCAGCTGCTTGCGCTGCCTGTGGCACAGCTGATAGAGCACCTTCCACTGACGGAAGCTCCCGGCAAACCGAGGCCAGCGTTTTCTTGCTCAGGCGCCGCATTGCCAAGTAAACGTTGCACAAGAGCATCTGACATTGACGGCCTACGTTCCCCGCGGCCTTTCCCAGGCGCCCAATCTCGCATCCCATATCTTCCCCAGGGTTCCAGTCACGTCCAGGCTGCACAGGCCCCTCCATGGCCTCGTCCAACAAGAAGCCGCCGTTGGAACCTTGGATTTCAGCTTCGCTGAAGGGCTGCACTGACAGTGCGCCCAGATCTGGAAGAACAAAGGCGGAAGGTGCATTCGTTGCCGCGTCAGCCGCAACAACAGAAAGATCTATGATGTGTCCACCGAACGCTGCCTGGGACCCAAGGTCAGGCAAATCGAAGTGCGTGGTTTGCGAATCCAAGCTGGGCAAGTCGAATCCGGCCATCGACTCGACACCACTGGTGCTCAAACTTAACTTACTCCTCAGGACTTCGAGGGTTTCGGGGCGTGCTGTGTTGACACGATCGCATGGAACCAAGATCGATGCGTCGTTCACTCACAGCGCAGATGCATGTCAGGATCGCAGACTTGCAAGAGATTCTCCAACATGTGTATTTGCAAGGGTTGTTCCTGTCGGTATGCTCTCCTTGAATGACGCCCTATAAGCCAAAAAATCTCGACCCGACAGCGACGCCCACCTGCAACAAACTCAACCGTTTGTCAACGCAACTCGCGTAGGTCGCTGAGCACCCCAAGCCTGTCTGAGAACTCCATGGTCCATCTCCTCTCCATCTGCAAGGCCTGAACCGCGCAACACGCAGAAGGCCCCCGTGGTCAAAACGTAAACGTGTCGATGCAAACACAGCAATGGCACCGCAAGCACAACATTTTCCTCTTTTGCATGACATGAGCAGAGGTCGCTGTTACTGACCCATCGGCCAGTCCCGCTAGATGTTATTATAAACATACAACAGACTAGCATGCCTCCTAGGAATATTCACGCAACATATAAGCAGATCCTCGCTTCTGTTGGCTATCACACGAGGACGTTGGCCGATGTTTCCACAGCGCGAACATGTCTGGGGCACTGACTGGAAGTCAAACTCAAAAACCACGTTGTCACTACACTGACAATCACAGCCAAACGCGGCCAGCCCCTCCTAGACACGCAGACTGACTAACTAAGGCACACTGACGCAACAGACTAGCATATATCCGCTTCTATCCGCGAGGAGAGCTGCTGGCCGCTGGATCAAAATCAAAAAGACCCATAAGTCATAAGACACTGACCTCACTGCGCCGACTCAGCAGCCGTGCTTCCCTCATTGGATGACTCTGGCTGAGGGTCAGGTCCACGCTCCGCACCCTGCAAACGAACAAGACGCGTCGGAAACCAAGGGCCCTACCGCTTTCAAGCCAGCATCCCCCGCCTCCAGCTCCATGAACTTCAGCATCGTTTTCTTCTGCTCAAGCTCCATCTCCAAGGAAGCCACCTCCTGGCTGGCTACCCAGCACAATCATTGTCACAATCCCATCCCTATATTAATCGGGGGGGGGGGACCCCCCCCCCCCTTCAAAGCAGCTCACAGGTTGGTTTGAGGGTTTTGAAAGTCCTCAACCCCCCCCCCCCCAATTCGGAATAGGTTTTCAATTGCGGAGTGATTTTGGGAGGATTTTCCGGAAAGCAATTTTATAGTTAGGGGGGTGATGTGATTATATACATACAAACTGTCCTGCTCCAGTCGGCGCTTGCGACGGTTCTGCAAGACATAAGCCACTGGCTGCGCGTTCCCAACAGCAGTCACCTGCAAGTTCTGCTACGATATTTCAAGCTCTGCTTCAACAGTTCGCCCTAACCTAACGGCTGTTCAAGCTACTATAGGCCTGTAGCTCGGTATTGACAACGCCGATTGCCACAGCTGTGTCCTGGCCGATCGCCCAGTAAACTTCGGCCAGTGGAGACATGCCCTTGCCAATGAACTCAAACTGGTCGCTGCCCCCCACGAATGCAGTGACTTGCGTCCTCGGCGCAGTTTGCGCAATCAAACCCGAGCTCCTTAATCCCAGCCAACAACATACAATCGCAATGTATAGCACTAGCCAAGCCACTTCGTACAGTCACCATTGCTCACGATGTACTCCAGCATACACGCAACCTGGGATCGGACATGATCTAAACTCTAAACCCCAACCCCTACACCCGTATACACCCCCAAACCCTTTTGCATCCAGCATGCGGCCAAACCTAAAGGCCACCGTTTGGACATTCATTGAAGGCACTGCTTTTGCCTTGCGGTTAGGTATCGCTTTCCGAAAAAATAAAAACCGTTCCGCCAAGTCATGGAGCACCTCTGCGTCAAGGAAATTAACTCAAGTTATGAGGATACAACTGACTCTTATCTGGGGGTAGCGCGCTTGGGGTTATCACAGCAAATTTGCAAATGTCCCGCCTAAGGCCACCTGGAGGGGCACAGGATCTAGCCAGTCGCTCCATTGGGACTTGGCATGTACAGAATAACTAGAAACCCACCCGAAACAAGTAGAAAAAAACTATGAACATGTAGATATGTAGACTTAGAGTTATGATTCAAGGCGCATCTTCCTTGGGCGATAAGAGGCTGAGTGGTGTAGCATGCAATGTCAAGTGTATGGTTTTGTTTAGTGCTTTCAACCCCAAACCCTAAACCTTAAACCCCAAGCCAATTTAGCGGCTCCGGAGTTTAGGGGTTTATGGGTACGGTTTAAGCCAAGCGGCTGTCGGGTCCACACAGTAGAGACTGGTCTGGGCTGGTCGCATCCTCTTCGCCGGCAAACACATGTTCTTGCGGATCACGGACTGTGCGACCGCCGACAGCGAGTAGAATCGGAAGCTCGGTTTCTCGTCGGGGCGTTTGGCAGGCTCTTCCAATGACAGTGACTCCGTGCCAACCTTCGGGACCAGGACGTACTCCTGCATGCGTATCTGGTTCGGGAACACTGCAGGATCCAGCGCTTCCGAGAAGCGGAGGACCATGGTGACGACGACACCGCCACTGCGGTTTCCCGTGGCGAAGTCGAGCATTTTCTTTTGGAAGCCCGCCTGGACATTGATGTCTAAGGTCAACATCGTAAATCCCCGCTTCTCCAACACATCGCCCACAATGGCCTTCTCCATGTCTCGCCCCAGTGCGGCCCTTGAGCCCTTGGACGAACTCGGAACTCCATCAGAGACGTTCAGCTGCAGCCGTCTCGCGCTTGCCTTGAGCATGTGCGCTGTTGCTCTGTCCGCTGTCGGGTGCCAGTGCCTTAATATTTGTTAGGTTTTTTTGCGCTGGGTCATCACGCTGGCATGTCCAGCTCACACACAAGCAGTTCTGGTCTCGTACTTAGATTGTGCAGCCAGGTCTCCAGTAGTTTGGCAAGGCCATGTCCGTGAGGTATGTGTTCATGTCCAGGCCACTGTTGGTCACGGCGGAATAGAAGGTTTGCGTGGACATTTCTCCTACTACGCGCTGCGACGGTCACTGGGGATCGCGTTGGAGTCTGCTTGCAAGCCCAGCTCTGCGTTACACGCATCAGGACTCACCGACGATTCTTGCAGACCGATTGCAACTCACAGGCTTGTTCAGAGACGGAAATGAGGACCCTGCAAGCACTTTCTGGACAGGGTCACGCACGGATCACGCTGTTTGAAACCTGCGCCTCTTTCAAGGCATGGTGAAAGCACTGACACTGGGACTGCCCAAGGTGAAAAAGCACACTCACACTCACTTCCCGAGGCAACATGCACGGACTCTCTAGACTCTAGATTTTATCAAGGGCGGCTGGGGGTTGACGGACTTTAGCGGGTTGACAGTTTACGGTTTCAAGTTTAGGGTTTAGCTTTAGGGTCTTTAGTGCGCGGGAAGTGGGTGCCCTAGGCTGACAAGCGTGGACAGGAGCACGGCGCCGGCATTGGCTACATGAAAAGAGTTGCCAATCAAGGCGGCAGCGTTGGGCAACGAACACGTGAGCTCGTCAACGTGCACGCCGGCTTGCGTGGCCACATCAGCTTTGCACGGAAAGCCCATGGCCAGCGCACGTTCGACTGGCAGAAGCCAGCGACCTTTGGCAGGCATGTACAGGATGCCATGGCAGGCCTTGAAGGTGCCAAGGCATCCTGGCGCTTTCGGTGCAGTGTACCCTGGACTCTGGCCCAAGTTGAAAACGCAGCGATGATCCATCTCGGCACTCACATTGTACTTCCTTTGCCACATGTCTCCGAACCGCTTCAGGTAGTCTTGCTGCTTGCCTGGCCAGGGCTTCAGGTTTTAAGGGTTCACAAGTTAATGTAGACTCTTTTGTTTCTGAGTGACAAATGCCTTGTCAACTTAAAGATGGGGCCCTGCCTTTGGCAGCTGTTCGATGCCCAGCCCTTGGCACCTGTTCGGTGCCCGGCCCTTGGCACCTGTTCGGTGCCCGGCCCTTGGCACCTGTTCGGTGCCGGTTTTTGGGTCGGCTGGCCCTGACTACTTAGGCGTAAACCCCAAAGTGCGAACCCTATAATTCGCAGAAAACCGACACGGCCACCCCTAAGCCTTGTAAGATCTGCTAGATTGAGAATGCAGCACGCAACGACTTCACACTGACATCTACAAACACTGTCCTGGCCTGTCAGTAAGTACTCCCAGTTCGGAGACGGCACGGTCAGGGGCGGCCAGCCACGCCTCGCCCGCGCACTGTTCTCCTCGCCCAAGACATCCTCCGGCATTGACAGTGACCTCAGTGTCGCAGAGCTGCGGCCGCCCTGAACCCGGACTCTGCAATAAAACCATGCCCTGCACTGGAACTCAGGCTGGCAAACACGACCCAGGCACACCGTCACGTTCTATGAAACCTATCCCGAAAAGAAGATGAGTGTTGCTTCAACTCACGCAAGCAACAGAATCGGCTGCCACGGGCAGTCCACGGGCAGCGGAGGTAGGTTACGTCGGGCAGCGCCACAGAGAGACGTGTACACTTCTTCGATGTTCCGCAGTATCTGCACGTCATTGCGGATCATGACATGATATAGTCGGTCTCTGGCCACGAAACCAAAGCCGACTTGCGCGGGACTGGCACGTATCTCGTAGAAGGCATACGTTTCTGACAAAATGTCTTTGGCGATGCCCACATCGAAACCACAAACGTTTTCCTTGGTATCTATTCTTCCAGAGTCATCTATTGCAGTGTAACCTAAGTCACTGGAGCAGAAAGGCAAAATGGACCCAAGGGAAGCAAGTGTCGTGGATAATCACTTTGGTTTGCAAGGCCAGGTGCAGGTATAGCCAGCACAAAAGACAGATCACGGTCCTTACTTGCTTCGGCCCTAAGCACAAAAATACACATTACAATGAAACTGACTGTGAAGAGATGCAGCTGCAAGGAGGAAACGATGAAATGTTGCCTCTGATGCAACCACGTCTCACGTCGTCTTTGCCCGTGTGCAAACCTGCAGATGACCATGCCACGCATGGACTGCCGCTCATGTCCAAGTCGCACCGTGGACGTAGATTGCCACAGCATGGACACGACAATTGCACTGGGCACTGGGAGAGAACGCTCTTCTTGTCCAAGAAAGAAAGAGACTCTAACGACTTCTTGGTGACGCCCTGTGGCAGGATAAAATTGTCCAGGATGTCATGGGCGCAGTGCGCTGCTGGGGCCCTCTGCCGAAGGATGCTCCGGCATGATTTGGCAGTGTCGCAGCAACTCGCTGAGACAACTTGTCCTCCCAGCTCCACCAGCGCACTGTTGATGAAACCCAATGCCACTTCCAGCGCTCCAATCCCGCTGAACGATGACGACACATGGATGTTGGAACACATCCATGTGTTCTGGAGACGCCCCCACAGGCGGGCCTCCGTCATCATGCGCTGTGCCCAACCAAAACGCACCGCCAGGGCCACCGAAAGCGAAGTGGTAGCGGTATGGTCACTGTCCATGCGTGTCAGCTGGAGTTCAGAAGAAACTTCCCTTGCCGGCAATGACACTGACGGCGCCTTTGACGGGACCTTTTTTGCCACCGTTGAACTGGCACTGGTAAGGTCAGCGTCCATGCATGCCAGCTGGAATCCAGAAGAACTGGTCTGTGCCTCTGACGGGGACTCGCCATGTGCACTCGCCGCCAGCAACAATAAACTGTCATTGACATGAGAACCGTCCATGCGCGGCAGCTGGAATCCAAAAGAAGACGAAGAAGTTGCCCGCGCCTCTGACGGGGACTTACCACTCGCCGCCGGCAAGGAGCTTGCACTGGCAAGAGAACCGTCCATGCATGGCAGGTGGAATCCAGAAGCTTCCCGTGCCTCTGACAGGGACTGGCCACTCGCCGCCAACAACGTACTGGTACTGGCCTGGCCACGCTCCATGCAGCATGGCAACGAGGGGGACAAGCCACTCGCCATCAGCAACGACTTGCCATGGGCACCGTCCATGCGTGCCAGCTGCAATCCAGAAGAAGCTTCCCTTGTGGGCAACGTCATTGACCATGTCTCTGAGGTGGACTTGCCACTCTCGCAGGCACTTGCACTGACATTGTCCAGCCCTGCATCCAGCACAAATCCACAAGATGACCCTGCACTCGAAAGGCCCTGCCACCCTGACTGTGCATGTGGCCGCTTCTTTGCTGCAACTTCTCCCGGAGTCTTGTTAGCGGCTGAAGCTCGTAAGCTTACCCACGTCCTGCCGCATGGGCCGACCAAAGCCTGTGGCACCGAAAAACTGCGTGGCCTCGAGAGGATCCAGCCCCACACTCGTGACCAGTCCTTGTAGAAATTCGGGTCCTCCACCCTGTGCTGCGACTTGTACGCGCCGGGATCATGGGTGATGTCAATCCTAGAGCTGGCTGACACACACACGATACATGTATATTGCGGAACGCTCAAGTAATAACATGACACCCAGCTTTGCGACAGCCAAGCTTCACATCCACTATTTCCACGGTCCCGAAGCACAACTTGTTCTTGACCAAGCCGATGCGGCCACGGCGAGTGGCCTTCCAGCTCCGAAGCTCCATTGTCTTCTCTCCAGTAAAAATAAGGTGCTGCCAGCGTTGGTCCTGAAATGCGGCAAAACAACATCCTAGAGTTGAATGGCCCCTGCCTTATGGGCGGGACCCAACCCTGAACCCTTTTCCCCAGCTACACATCCTAGGCAAACCCTAGAGCTTGAACTCTGAACCCTGAAACCCCCATGTTGAAATTCCTCCCACCCCCCTCCCCCTCCCCTCCGCCTCCTCCACCCCCCCCACGCAGCTTAAATAGGGTTTATTATTAACTATGTTAACGAATTCAAATTTGAATCCTGAAGGGGGGAGTTAAATAATGTAAATATGAAGACCCCGACTGAAACAATATGAGGGGCCCTCCAGATTCAACTTATTTGACTCATGTAATTCTTCCTTGAACGAAGGGGCCAGGCCAGAGCCAGCTCCGAAATTAAGCCGGTATAATTATCTAAATTATTTAAAGTATTTCAATGATATAATTGTTTGAATTCTTTATCTTATTAATTTATGTTTAAATTCTTGAAATTATGTAATTGATTTAAATGGTCTAATTGTTTTAAGTATCTAAAGTCACAGAACAACACCGAGCGTCAGCTTCCAAATAAACTTTAGATTCTTAACAAGATCCGAATCTCCACGATGAGGCCCATTTCCGGCATCTCATCTGGACACTGGAATGCCATGGCTTGAAGTGCCTGGTGGCCTGCTTCTGCGTTGCGGTGCCGGAACCATCAAAGAAATCTGAGCAACTGTCTTTCAAAACCGTTCTTGAGACCGCAGCAGCCCACACTGAAATCCCATGATAAACCAACTAAGAGGTATTGAATTGAAAGGCAATGACTGCTTGTGCCACGTCGACTGTGACTCGAAAGTGTCACGCGTCACAGTTTCAGGCATGCGGTAGTGTGCTGAGCTTCTTCATGCATCACTGAAACTGCCTGCGTATGCTCAGCATCGCCCAAAAAGCACAACATTTTTCATTTCCAGGTGCAAAAGGCACGGCAGGAGCTGCACTGACAGTGTGTTGCATTTGCTCCATGCTGCGCAGGTTAAAGGCATAGCACGTGAAGCAACTGAGGTTCCTGCGAGTTCTGCCTGCGTGTGGCCTGTTCTGAGGCTATGCAGCCTTTGGTCTATAGTCTGGAATGAGGGCATAGGATTTAGGGTTGCAACATAGACGTGCTCCTTGAGGCTACAGGTGACACTGACATGCAACTACTTCGTTGCGTGGTCCGCCTGGTCAAAATTCATTCCATGCTGCGCAGGTTAAAGACGCAGCACAAGAAGCAACTGGGGTTCCTTCCTGCGAGTTCTGCCTGCTTGGGGCCTGTTCTGAGGCTACGCAGCCTTTGGTCAACAGATTTTTTCATAAGGGCTTAGGATTTAGGGTTGCGACATAGACGTGCTCCTTGAGGCTACAGGTGACACTGACGTGCAACTACTTCGTTGCGTGGTCCGCCTGGTCAACATTCACTCCACACTGCGCAGGTTAAAAGCGGAACGTGATGCTCTGCCAGCGATGACGAAGGCTAAGGCAAACAGCTCAGGGCTTAAAAGGATTCAGGGTTGCAACATAGAGACGTGCACGCTCCTCTGACATTGCGGCTACAGGCGACACTGACATGCAACTACTTTGTTGCGTGGTCCACCTGGTCGAAAAAATGGTGCCCTTCAGACTCAGAGCTGGACGTGCCCTTGGCCAGGAATGTTTATTTGCTTCGTGTTCATCAGCAGCAACGACCTTGGTGCCAGCTGGCTGTCCTGCAGCACGATCTCCCACGTCAGGCGCAGCCTGCCAGAGGTCGTCTCGACAGCCTTCCACACTTGGGAAAGAATGTCGTCTTTTGCCGCGAGATACATGTTGCCGTCCGCGATGTTCGGCGTCAAGACAGGCTTGGCCGCGATCAGGGGCTTGTATCCGTACACTGACTTTGCACCTGCATGACATGGCCCGCGGTCTCCCCCAAGCAAGGACATGCAGTTTCGTTCTCGGGTTCTCGGGCCCAGCAGAGTCAAGATGACGTTGTTCCCCTGGACCCCGGCCCCTCCCCTCCTGGATCTCACCAAAACAGTTCTCTGCTGCACGCGGTCTGGCGGTATATACCCCTGTCTATACGCAGGCAGAAGAACCGAAATCGAAGGATGTGTGTGTGTGTGTGTGTGTGTTTCCTTCAATGCCAGGGATCCTGACAAGGACACTGGGCAAAATATTGAAAAATAAAATGATGCCCCAAAATCAAACAGGAACTTTCCCCCGATCTTGTTCGGCATCTACGCCCTAGGCATGTGCTGCAAGAGACTTCGAAACCGTCAGCCCTACACGCCAGAGCACAAGCCATTGGAAATGATCCCGCCTGATTTGCTGATCGCTGACGCCAGCGACATCACGCTCTTCTCGAACAGGACCATCGCCTTCAGCTCAAGTTTGTAGGGCACTGACAAGGTCGGCGCCGGTCCCGACGACATGCCAAAGTTCCCATTGCTGAACTGGTGCAGCACCTGGTCCTGGAATCCGGATGGACTAGTGACTATGATGGAGCACAGTATATAGAACCGCAAGAACGCACCATTCTGACATGAGGTCCTTGGGTAACTTCTTGTTCCCGGGCACACCACTCTTCAGGTGGATGGATCCGGTCTTCATCAGCATGACGGTGTACGCGAACGGCGTGTCCTTCTTGCCCAACTCGACGACGTCACCCAGCGGCGCTGGGACTGGCTTGCTCCCGTCCGAGGCCTCTGGCTCCGCATCTTCCACTGCGTCCACTGCCACTGGTGCTGGCACTGACAAGGACGGCGACTGTGTCGCAGGTGTCGCATCTGCACTCCGACTCTCAAAGAGCACATCCAAACACCCTTTGAACTTCTTCAGACGCTCGTCCGAGTCTCCGAGGATGGAGGACAGATTGGCAAGGGTCCAGTGTTCCTCGGTATGCTTTCACACAACGTGCCCTAAACCCTGAATCCCTCGCAAGTCCGTACTATCCGGCACAGGAGCTTCCAATAACCCTGATTCCCATCCTACCCTTTAAGCCCTGAAGTTGCATGAAGGTCCGAAGGCCTAAACCGCCGAAACCTGAATCGCTCCCCCTTTAAGACGACACCCCGTTTGTTACATACGCTACTTTATTTACGAGGTCGGGGGGAGGGGGGGTATTAGGGGGATTAAGAGGCCTGAAAATTCAAAAACGCCTGAACCTATCGACTCCCAGCAAGCCCTGCAATTCGGGGAAGTCGCCCCTTTGTCCACAAGAATAGGGCGGCCGGCCGCGACGCCACTGGCATTCCTTGGTGACTTTTCACACGCCCCTTCCTGGACTTCTTCCCATCACCATGATGTCAAAGAAATGTGTTTCCAACGCGCACCGACCGAGAATTGTCAAGAATCGGTGTGTGGATAACTAGCTTGATGAGCTTGCTGCAGAATCCCGCTGTGGCATCCACTTCAAAGCGAGCGTTCGGGAACCTGCACAAGCCAAGTTACAAAAGAACACTCCTGACAACACCGGCTGCCATCGTCACCCGACTCGCTTCTTCGGCCTCTGGATTCCTCGGAAGTGCTGCGCCCACCGCGCTGGCCCCAGCTGAACAGCCAGCACGTCTTGCATCGAGCCTTGAAGGGAGACGTTCTGCAAGCGAACCTGAAGGCCCATTCAGCAGATAGGGACAGAAAGCGAAAGAGATGCACGCGTGCACACACACACACACACACCCACACACACACACACACACACACACACACACCGGGGCCCACACCAGGCACTCGGCCAAAACTGCATGCCCAGGAAGCCGCAGAAAAGCAGTGGCTTTGCTCTCAGAGCCTAGGCACGTGTAATATTTGTAGACCTCCATCTTGAATTTACACATGACAGTAAGTGTGTGCGTGTGTTTACATAGGAATAATATTGGCCGGGGCGCTGAAGAAGGCAGAAGGGCACCATGTAACCACCTCACCATCCTTTAGGCCTCGTTGCGTGACGAGGACTCTGCTGCCAGCCTCAGACATCTCGAGGCGCAATGCCTGGAGATCGAGTATGGTTTGTATAAGCCTCGGCATCTCTGCCTCCAGCGAGGTGTAGCTTCTGTCGAGGCCTGAGAACTTGTCTTCGGGCGGAGTAGAGATGTCGGCCAGCTCTATAAGCTGATCCTTTTCTGCACTCACAATGGAAAGGGTGCGATCATGGTTCCTACGATCTAGCATCTTAGCGCCACCGAGGAACCGCCAGAGTAAGAAGTGGGCCAGGAATGGCCAACGTCTCCAAGTCCGACACCTGAAGCTTGCGCTTTGCACTTGCAGACGCAGCCTTTGCCTCTGCAACCCAAGTCTTGTTGGCGATGTCTTTGCCATGCGCAATCGCATGAGGTCGAATCCTGGCAGTGGCAGCTACAACTGACCAATGACGACCTTATGTATGGAGACGCAGCAGTCAGCAGAAAGACCAAACACGTCTGTCGCAAGAGCGGTCCTGTCGTGTAGGATATGGCATGGCAAGCCCCTTTCCCGCACTGCCAGCCACACACTTGGATGGGCCGTCGTGGTACAGTTGACCACGACCTGACACGAGGAGACGTGCAGCGCGTCCAGAATGACGCTCCAGAATCGCCGCGGCGCCGCATGAGGAAAGACCTCCATGATGCAATCTCGGGCGGACTCCTGGCCCTTGCCTGGCAGGGCCTCTTCAAAATCATCGTCCGGCTCCTCCTCGAACGGTGCGTTGTCTGCCTCCTCCATGTCGTCAGGATCGATTTCAAGCCGATCCTTCTCCTTCATCTTGAGAAGCGCTTGCTTCTCGGGATCTGTACGCAAGGGACAGTTAAGGCAAAGACAGCGAAAACGCAGAGCTTCACCTTGCAGTCTGACTGACACGGCACTGACACTGCGCGTCTGCGTGTGCACTTGCATCTTTGGAGTAAGACAAGACACTTCGCTTGCCACGCACTTTGAGCGCCGGCACGGTAAACGGCACGTGGGCTTTCGCATCTGAGACCGCCACGACCATGAAGCGATTAGCAACTCGAGCAGATTGGGCCGAAGACTCCGCAGTCAACACCACAGTAAACAGTTGCGCAGTTGGAAACAACTCGCCCAACTTTGTAGTGACACCTCGTTGCCGCTTGTGTCACAAGGACAAATCTCAACCCACATTCCAAAAAGGTTCGAAAAACCTCTGCATATATGGATAGGACACTGGCCGACAGTGACAGTCTCTTGTTGCACATGACCGCCACGACGAACCGCTTCAACTTAGCGGCATCCAGGGCCGCCTGGATCGTCACGAGGTATTTCGTGTTGACAATGGTCCGGCTGGTCGGGGCTGAGACGATGAACATGGGCTTCCATGACGGAAACGAATTGGCTTTCAGACAGGAGATCAAGTCCTCTCACGCTCACTCGGCTCATTCAGCTCCTAAACCCTAAACCTTCGCAGGCCAGAACCGCTTTAACTGAACAGGTCCTGCTCGGAGGCATGCAAGAAAACGGTGTCCATTTGCTTGCTTGCAGCAAGCTGGAATTCATCCAGTTCGGCCTGGTCGTCCACGGCAAGCGCAACCAGGCCGTCATCCAAATCCATGTCGTTGTTGTTGCCGTCACCGCCATCGGCACTTGAGCCTGCAGCTGCCGCCTTGACCGGCACTGACTGGCCAGCTTGACTACCATCTGTCTTCCCCGCGTTGCCATTCTGCTGCTTCGTCAGTTCAGTCCACAGCCTCAAGTCCACAGTTGGACATACTACCTGTGTCCTATTGCGAAGCTTGTACCTGTAAGTGAAACCCAAAAAAAGATCTTGTCAACTCCACTGCCAAGCAGCTCAGTGCACACAGCAATGCCACGAACATTGCTTGAGAGCCCATGCAAGGGGATGTTTTCCTTGCAGAGTGCACAGATTTCTTGGCGACCTTGCTTTGTAAACAAGTAGCTCTTGACCCTCTCGGCAGCTGGAGTCTCCGCCAGGCTTCCGAACTTCTTGGCAAGGCGCTGCAGCCAGTTCTCCGCACACTTCAGCGGCATGCAGATCTCCTGGATGTACTGGTTCGCAGTGACAATCTTGTCGTCCTCGGACGCCTTCACCACCACCTCAAAGGACTCCACTGCCGCACTGACAGAGAGCCTCTCCTTCTCGGTCTGGCCGACCAGGTACGTGTTCTCGAAGATGAGCGCATCCTGCAGGGAAGGTTCCGGGCCCTGCAGAGCTTCCTAGGAACTTTGGGGTGTGAGGGTTTGAGGTGTTCGCCACTGTCAGAATCTGAACCACAGGAAACAACCAAAATGAAGCCAAACAGAACAAGCGGCCTTCAGGCACGCAAACCGCGCATCACTCAAAGCCTCCACCACCTCATCCGGCATATATCGGGCTGCTCTGACCCATTTCGAGATACGTGTCTTGGCAGACGAGCCCATTTGGTCGATCATCATCTTCGTGGTTGCCGACCAGTCCCCCCCGAGGGTACGCGCGCGATACTGGACTGCAATTTTGATCTTCTGAGCCTGGGCTGCGTGGGTGTCACGATTTGCGCGCTCAATCTTGTTTTGCTCTTAAACACAACACAGGGTTGCCCGGAGGCGGGGCGGCAAATCCGAGAGATCCCGGTCTCGGACCGAGATCCGCATCTTGCGGCAAAGGCCCACGCGACGGCGCTGAACACACCAAGATTCTGAGGTGGGGCGGCAAACCCCCAAGATCCCGATCTCGGACCGAGATCGGGATGTTTTTGGGGCAAGGGTCTAGGCACTGACTCTGCGCACGACAGGAAGTCAGGATGTGTCTGGCAAGGAAACGGGCGCCAAAAACACGCCGATCTTGAGCCGATATCGGGATGTTTGGGGCAAGGTTTTGCTAGCCCCCGACTTCGCTTAGTGCTTGCGTGAGCTTGCCGGGCACATCGACGCTTGGAGGGTATGTCTGGGGCAAGATTTCACTTGCCAGATACATCGGCATCTCGGATCAAGATCGGGATGTTTGGGGGCAAGGTTTTCGTTGCCAGAGATATCTGGACTTTGAGTTTGTCTCCAGCGACTTGGGGCTAAGAACCCTGACTAACCACCCTGAACCCTTCAAGCCTCAGGTCCCAGGTGCCTCTACCCGTGCTCTCGTGTCGTCTCGTGTTTCAGGCTTCGGGTTGAGGCAATCTCGTTGCAGCCTTGCTGCGACCGAATGCGGCGCGAACTTGTTCGAGTCCACTTCGTGTCGGTTCGCTTCGAAGCTCAGGTGGACCAAGCGATCATACCCCTGCCTATAGGACCAAATATCGCACCGCAGTCCTTCCTCAAAGACACTGACAAGCGACTCCGAAAAACTGACACTGACACAGATTCCGTTCGTGCCGGCGTCTGCGTCGGCGTCGGTCAAATCAATTTCAACGCCACGCTTCTTGGCTGCGACCTCTTCGACGGCCACGGCCTCCCAGATGAGGAAAGCTCAGCTGCCGCCCATATAGAGTCTTTTAAAAATTGACACAGGAGAATGACAAACAGGCTTTCATCGCGCCTGAGCCTTCTCTTCCAGGTAGCGCTGGCGCAGGACTTTGAGAGCAGTGACAGTGGCGACACCGTCCTCGAGGATGTGAAGGCCATCCGTGTCGTACTGGTCCTTGACGACACCCACTGCACTCAGGATCGATTTTCCAAAGTTTCCGGCTTCGAATTCGGCAATCAACTCCTGAACGCGGCCTGACAAGCGCAACTCCAGGAAGCATCTATACGTATGTGGTTACGGTAAGAGTTCTCCGTTAAGTTATTATGAAACATTCAGAGAATCCGGCGGAATCCGAGTGTGATTAAACAACAGAAGTGCCTTTCATCGGCACACGGTGGCCCGACGCTTCTGCGGTTGACAACTGGTCCAACTTGAAAGGCATGCCACGCTGAACTATCTCTGGGCCCTGATGGGTGGTCACGCCCTTAACTTTCGGTGCCATGGCCCTTAAAAAAGTGCTCCTGCTGCCTGCTCCTTCAGGCACGAAGGTGGAAGCCAGAAAGGCTTTCAGAATCAGGAGCTGGCAGCAAGTGACTAGCACAGCAAACAACGCCAACAAGGCAAATTGCACGCTGCATGCATGCAATCTTCTCTGTCTGAAGTTCATGAACACAAGCATTTTCACGCACTTGTCTCTCAAAGCCACTATTGGGCGAGATGCAGATGGACAAATGCACTCTCGAAGCCACTGTTGGACAAGACGCAAATGTATAATGACAATGTCGCACGGCATTGCCCTCGCTCACAGACCCCTCCCCCGCCTGCGTCCCCGGGCCCCTTTCACACGCAATGCCTGTCACTGCTTTTTTGCAAGCCACTCACGATAGAGAGACCGCACACGATCTGTGCTTCTCTGCATGGTGCCACGGCGCAGGATCTCCATTCGAGACATGCCCGAGTTGCTGACGTTCTGTGCCGGGGCATACAGTGACAGAAACTCCACCATGACTTCCTCCGGCTGGCAAAATTCAGAAGCAGCAGGACCCAAGAGCCAACCGTGCGATAACGCGATGACATTCGAAGAAGAAACCGGCCTCGGAAGCAGTCTGGAGGCAATCCAGGGCCTCCTGGTCGATGCGGTACCCGTCCGGAAGCAAGTCCTTGACAAGACGAGCCCATGGCTTTTTCCTCAGGAGACAGAGCTTGGAATCAATCGAGGATGCTTCACGGGCAACACAGCAGTCATGATTTCAGTGGCATGACTTGTAATCCGAGAGTCAGAATGGAATACCAGTGACTCGTCTTCCCATACACCTCTATCTCTAAGTCCACCTTCCGTTTGTACCGCTTCCCGAAATTCCGGCCCCTGACCTGCCCAAGTCAGTCACAGAGTGTCAGGCGTCGCGCGCAATTGCAACACAACTGTCCTTGGCAAGCACTGCCGCGCTCTTGCCACGAACACGGCGAGTTGGGGTCTCAATGGCCTCGGAGGAGCTGGGAACTGAGAAATGCTCGGGAACAAGACAACGGCCGCAAGCCGGCCTCAGGCTGCTTCACTGACTGTGACGACACAGCTCTTGCAGAAGACGGACCGGCACGAAGCTCCTGCCAAAGCAATTCTTTGCTTATAAACTGAAATTGAATCCACAGCTCAGCATGACGTGATCCTCCTTCACCTTGGCCGGCTTGGCCATAGGTAGATTTCCACGCACCATCTTCTTCTTCGCCTTTGAAGGTCTGCAAGAAAAACAATCCATGCGTCAGAAGCCCTGGCCTCAGCATGCTTCTGGCACTGGGACGCAACTTTCTCCATCTGCTCCTAGTCAATCGTAACAACGCCATCCTACGAATGTGCTACTCAACATCTTCATTGCTGGCTGCAGGCCCTGCAGGCCTTCTTCACAGGCCGCAACTTGCACGGCGTCCGCATGTCGAGGAGAGGCGTAAGCTCGAGCGGAAAAGGGCCACTCTGTAGCTCACCAAGTCAAAGAAGCGTGAAAGAAAGGCTTGAAGGCACCACAAATGGTTCACTGACTGTGACTGCCGGAAATCGAGCTTGCCCCTGCCTTGTGCAATGGCGAACGAAAGGACGGGAGCACGGCAGCTCCTGCGCTGGCTAGCGAATGTTGTTTTCTGATTGAAGAGTAGATCGATGAATGGCGGTTGCAACAAACAGCTTTCAACCCAGCGACGGAGACGCCCCACCCCCCCCCCCCCCAAATGAAAATTATGTTCTAACGCTCTTCTTCCCAAGAACCGCAAAAAAAAACGCATGTTGACAGTGCTCTCGGCCACAAAATCTGCCATTCCCCGATCCAGTCTACAATTGACGACGAGTCTGAACACAGGCATGCTTGGGTGCATTTTCGTGCTCGGGGCCACGAAAAAGACTGCAACAAAAAGACGAGTCAGAACGCAGGCATGCTTAGTGGTTGCAGTACTTGGAAGTTCAGGGTACTTATAACCCCAATTATAACTAAGTCTCCCAAGTCCAAGTAGGTTTTCAGTCGACTTCTAATTGCGGTTATAAGTATTGAGCAGCACAAGCATACGTCTCTGCACAAGCTACTACTTAATGGTTTTGTTCCCGTGAAGGCTCGAAAAACGCATTTTTCGTCTCTGGGCAGAAATCTATGGTTTTGTACTCGCAAAACTGTAAAAAAAATCTCATGTTGACGCATGGAAAATGCGCTTTTTATGCTCTGGGCCACACAAAGATTAAGAACCAGGTCTGAACACAGGCATGCTTAGTGGATGCAATACTGAAGAGCAAGTCTGCGCACAAGCTACTATTTAATGCTTTCGTTGCTGTGAACGCTCGAAAAAAAACGTATTTTCGTCTGTGGGAAAAGCACGTTTTCCGTGTTTTTCGGCAGAAATCTCTGGGTTTGTTCTCGCAAAACTGCAAGAAATCGCAATTTGACGCATGGAAAATGCGCTTTTCGTGCTCTGGGCCAAAAAAAAAACCATGAAAAATCAGGTCTGACACAGGCATGCTTACTGGATGCAATACTGAAGAGCAAGTCTCTGCACAAGCTACTACTTAGGCTTCTATTTTCACGAACGGGCGAAAAAACGCATTTTCGTCTGTGGAAAATGCATGTTTTCCGTGTTTTAGGCAGTAATCTATGGTTTTGTTCTCGCAAAACTGCACAAAATCGCATTTTGGCGCATGGAAAATGCGCTTTTCGTGCTCTGGGCCACTAAAAAAAAATACAAATCAGATCTGAACACCGGCATGCTTCGTGGTTGCAGTACTGAAGAGCAAGTCTCTGCACAAAGTACTATTTAATGCTTCTATTTTCACGACGGGCGAAAAAACGTATTTTCGTCTGTGGAAAATGCATGTTTTCCGTGTTTTAGGCAGAAATCTATGGTTTTGTTCTCGCAAAGCTGCACCAAATCGCATTTTGGCGCATGGAAAATGCGCTTTTCGCGCTCTGGGCGACAAAAACCGTGTTTTAGGCAGAAATCTATTGTTTTCTTCTCGCAAAACTGCAAAAAATCGCATTTTGGCGCATGGAAAATGCGCTTTTCGCGCTCTGGGCCACAAAACCCGTGTTTTAGGCAGAAATCTATTGTTTTCTTCTCGCAAAACTGCAAAAAATCGCATTTTCGCGCATGGAAAATGCGCTTTTCGTGCTCTGGGCCATTAAAAAAAATTACAAATCAGATCTGAACACAGGCCGCGGTCGCAATACTGAAGAGCAAGTCTCTGCACGAGCTAGTATTTCATGCTTCTATTTTCAGGAACGGGCGAAAAAACGTATTTTCGTCTGTGGAAAATGCATGTTTTTCCGTCTTTTAGGGAGAAATCTATGGTTTTGTTCTCGCAAAGCTGCACCAAATCGCATTTTCGCGCATGGAAAATGCGCTTTTCGTGCTGTGGGCCATTAAAAAAAAACGTTACAAATCAGATGCTTAGTGGCTGCAGTACTGAACAAGTCTCTGCACAAGCTATTATTTAATGCTTTTATTTTCAGGAATGCGCGAAAACACGTATTTTCGTCTGTGGAAAATGCATGTTCTCCGTGTTTTAGGCAAAAATCTATGGTTTTCTTCTCGCAAAACTGCACAAAATCGCATTTTGGCGCATGGAAAATGCGCTTTACGTGCTCTGAGCCACAAAAAACACCATGAAAAATCAGGTTTGAACACAGGCATGCTTACTGGTTGCAATACTGAAGAGCAAGTCTCTGCACAAGCTACTATTTAATGCTTCTATTTTCACGAACGCGCGAAAAAACGTATTTTCGTCTCTGCAAAATGCATGTTTTCCGTGTTTTAGGCAGACATCTATGGTTTTGTTCTCGCAAAACTGCAAAAAAACGCATTTTCGCGCATGGAAAATGCGCTTTTCGTGCTCTGGGCCACAAAAAAACACCATAAAAAATCAGGTCTGAACACAGGCATGCTTCGTGGTTGCAGTACTGAAGAGCAAGTCTCTGCACAAAGTACTATTTAATGCTTCTATTTTCACGAACGCGCGAAAGAACGTATTTTCGTCTGTGGAAAATGCATGTTTTCCGTGTTTTAGGCAGAAATCTATATGCACAAGCTACTATTTAAAGCTTCTATTTTCACGAACGGGCGAAAAAAACGTATTTTCGTGTGTGGAAAATGCATGTTTTCCGTGTTTTAGGCAGAAATCTATGGTTTTGTTCTCGCAAAACTGCAAAAAATCGCATTTTGGCGCATGGAAAATGCGCTTTTCGCGCTCTGGGCCACAAAAACCGTGTTTTAGGCAGAAATCTATTGTTTTCTTCTCGCAAAACTGCAAAAAATCGCATTTTGGCGCATGGAAAATGCGCTTTTCGTGCTGTGGGCCACAAAAAAACACCATGAAAAATCAGGTCTGAACACAGGCATGCTTCGTGCTTGCAATACTGAAGAGCAAGTCTGTGAATGCTCGAAAAACCTTTCTCGTCTCTGGAAAATGGATGTTTTCCGTGTTTTGGGCAGAAATCTATGGTTTCCGTTCTCGCAAGACTGCAAAAAAATCGCATTGTGGCGCATGGAGGATGCGCTTCTCGTGCATGAAAAATCAGGTCTGAACACAGGCATGCTTACTGGTTGCAGTACTGAAGAGCAAGTCTCTGCACTAGCTACTATTTAAAGGTCTTCTTTCTGTGGACGCTCGAAAAACCCATTTTCGTCTGTGGGAAATGCATGTTTTCCGTGTTTTTTAAGCAGAAATCTCTGGGTTTGTTCTCGCATTTTGACGCATGGAACATGCGCTTTTCGTGCTGTGGGCCACAAAAAACACCATGAAAAATCAGGTCTGAACACAGGCATGATTAGTGGTTGCAATACTGAGCACAAGCTAGTCTTTAATGCTTTTCTTGCTGTGAACGCTCGAAAAACATATTTTCGTCTCTGGAAAACGGACGTTTTCCGTGTTTTGGGCAGAAACCTATGGTTTTGTTCTCGCAAAACTGCAAAACATCGCATTTTGACACGAAAAAAACCATTAAACATCAGGTCTGAGCATGTGCTTTGCGCGCCACAAATAAAGACGAGTCTGAACGCAGGCGCGCTCAGTGCATGGTTGCAGTATTGAGCAACACGCGCCTACGTCTTTGCACAAGCTATTTGTTGGTTTTGCTCCCGTGAATGCTCGGGAAAATGCATGGAAAATTCTTACTTTTTAGGCCAAAAACCTATGGTTATTTCTTCTCGCAAACTTGCAAAAAACACAATTGTAGCATCGAGAATCGAAGAACCGAGCAAAACAAGCCGACATCTTAATGGCTTTGTTCCTCTGAACCTGCTTGTATTTTATTCCCGTGAACGCGCCCCACCCTTGGCACCTGCACGGTGCCCAGCCCTTGGCACCTGCACGGCGCCCACCCTTGACACCTGTTCAGTGTCCAACCCTGATGCCCCTTTTCAGTGCCTACACACTTTCCACGCATCACCTTTGAAGCCCCCCCCCCCTAAAAAAAAAAAAAAAGAGAAAGGGCCCACTCCAGGTCTAGAATGGTCCAGAGTCTACAGCCCTCAACCGCCACAACCCCGGTGTCCCCCAGCCCTCCAAAGCTTTGATCGAACTCTTGCCCTTAGCTTAGCCCGTTCTCACCGAGGATTAAGGTTTGCAAAGGATTTCCGGGCTCCTAGTGCGGGAACGTGCGCACGTGTGGCTGGGGCCAAAGCTGATGACGATCGCTTTGTCTTTTGGCGCCTGCAACAAGGGGTTCTTAGTTTATGTTACGTTAAGTTATGATATTATATTCTACTGTACTATTTTATATCATATGACAGACATCCTAATTCTGAGATGCTATATAGAATTCGAGCGATGCGGCGTTGGGGGGGCGGGTCCAAAGAGCTCTCGCTTCATGGGGTAGCAGTGACCCGTCTAACAAACGAATAACAAACACACTCGTGCTCCAAGAAGAATGAACAGTTAACCAAAAAGAACCGCTCCCTTACACCACAAAGCAATCCCGCGCAATCCCGTTTCAGCCCCGTCACCAAACGGTACATCATAACACCAAAATTGGACCGTCACGCTTCTTCACCAACCGTCCTAGCACACTTCACGAACCTTCTTGCCAAAATAGACCACACACATCCTACGCCTACGCGTGTACCACAGACACACTTGTCCGAACCATCAGCTTGCGAGTGACAGCTGCAAGCGGGAGATCTCAGACCCAGCGTGCATGAAGAGAAGACTATTAGACTCAGAAGTTGTCAGCATGCACCACTGCTTTTTCCGGGGTTGTTACCCTAACTTTCAGAGGAAACCTTGATCGAACATCTGGCATCTGACAATGGGAGCCCGCCAATTAAGGCTGGCATCCATAATTGTGGCATCGATGAGCGCTAGTCACTGAGCCTGGGCGAAGATGAGGAGCGTCGGTTGGAATGTTGGTCCTGGCCCGGCGTGCCGACGTCACTTCTACAAAAATAATGAATGTCTGTTTTGCTTGCGCAGTTCTTGCCTCTTGCGCCAGGTACGCTTGTTTTCATGTCGCAGCAACTGATGCTGAGGTCATGGTTCGGAAACGAAGCTCCAGCCACAGTGACAGAGAGTCTCAATCTTAGACTTGGAAGATCAAAACCTGGCTGGGAGCTCTCTTTCGTGAAAAGCGCTCAAGCCTGAAGCTTGGCCAGCTGCCCCTTCAGCCGCTTCACGTCCTGCGCTGCCTGGTGCTCTGCCTTGATCGCATCTTCTAGCTCCACCGCAAGGCGACGCTTCCTGGTGATTTCTTCCCGCCCTTACTTGAACTTATAACCTCCTTCTAGTAACTTCAATCGTTCAACTTCGACGGTTGCGTGCCTCATGCTACTCTCCAATGACATGCCCTGCTCCGTCGGCTTGGCCTCCACAAGGACTTGGAGGAGCCGTGCCCCCAACGCCTTCTGGCAGAGTTGCGTCAATGTGGCTGCCTCACCGTCCACACGGTGATACAGCTGGTGGTGGGCATAAAGATGATAAGGAATAGCCGCGAGGCGCAGGTCCGCATCCGCAAGTATCATCCTGAGCTGACACTATGTCACCCGCAGATGCAACCCACTATACTCAGTTAGAACTTCATCATGCTACCCACACGCCACCAAGTAGCGTCTCATGAAACTCGAGGGCCAAAAGGAAGCAGTCCTGGCCACGGTAAAACTGCATGATCCCCGGCACCCGGTGCTGCTGGAACACTGGCATGTAGCCGGGAACTGCCAGGTCGTACTCCTGCGGCGCCGTCTCGTGCAAAAAGCGTTTGGTCTCATCCGTATTCAAGAGGCCCGCAACCTTTTTCAGGTCATCAGCATCCGTAGCCCCGGCAGCCAGCAGGAAGTAGAAAACCAGCTTGTCACTGTCACCGTCCTCCCACTCGCACGGGCCCTTGAATGTCTTCAGGACCTTCTGAGACACCACCAGGGCATGGGTTTGGCACCACACTGATGCGATCGCGTCCTTGTTCAGGAGACCCATCGTCTTCGCATTGACCTCTCAGCGGCCGCGGCCGTTTTATTATTAACGTCCCCAAGACTACTAACCATTCGCAGTGAACGACCAGCCTTGTCCTCGAACAAAGACACTGGGCGCATGGTACTCATCACACCCTCCCTGTGCGAGAAGTACGGCGCCATTGTCGCCTGGAACCTGGGGCCAAGCTTGATCTGCAGCACCACCCACGCGGCGTCCTCCTCCGTCATGCGCTGGACTCTCACTGGTGTTTTGCACGGACGCAGCTCATGCTCCGTACGTTGGCTTCCCGACAAAGTGTGCTCCAAGCTTCGAGCGAGACCACGGGCCATGAACTCGGCTTCAACGCAAACACAATGTCCGGTGCCATTATGACTGTCTTGTAACACAAGGGGGGGGGGGGGTCAATGCTACAACCAAGATACACGAATAGCGTCGGCAGCAGTGGAATAGAGCTTCAGAGAAGGCAGCTTCGGATTGTCCTGGCGGCGCAAGAGCATGGTCCAGGCTGACTCCTCCATTGCCAGAAACATGTTAATGCTGGGGCACTCAGACTCACAGTCACAGCTTGAACGCCAACGCGATATCTCTGAGCCACAGCTGTTGCAGGCTGAAGGACGAATAGGATGCTCTCGTGAGAAACAAGATTTTATTCTTGCAGCAGGCTTGCAAGGCTCCTGTGGGCCCTCAAATCACAACTGGAAGCCTGAATCTTCTCTTGACATTACAGTAGGGTTTACTTGGAAGCCCGTTTGACATAGTAAGCCTACTTAGCATCCCCCTTGCGCTCACCGTGCGTGTTTGGGCGGTGTGGTCACCCCAATAAACAGTTTGGGATCTAAGCGCCTCATCCTCATGTCAACCTCTGACACCGGAAAGCCTCGCAATGCTCAACTTAGCCTGCAACCTGACCTAGAAACCCGATAGCATTCTGGTTAAAAGACGGTTGCTCCGCCAGCAAGAAGCCTGGGCTCCTGGCATCCAGACAGCTAGCTCCGCGTCGATGATGTCACAGGGCTGGCGTGCGTTGGCTTCCTGTGAAGAATGTGAATCGAGGGTTTCTTGTCTCGGACAAGTGTTTTTGTCAAATTGGGATACGGGCAGTCCCTATCTTTGCAAATGTCAACTCCCTCGCTGCAAGCCAAAGCAGGCAAGTCGCGGCCCTCCCACCACTTCCCACAAAATGAAATGTCCCAAGCGTACGCCCATAACCTACAGCCACAGAACTTGTCACGTACAGAACCATTGGCAAGCACGAAGCAATCGGTCAGGCTGCCTGCACGACGAAGCTGACATTGCTCGAGAGGCCTCGGAGCGGCAGGAACTTGCATGGCAGCAATATCGCAGCACATGCCACAGCCGCAGTCCCAGCACAACGCTTGTTTTACTTATTTGTGGCAAGGCGTGGCGATTATACGTGACGGCCAGCAGCTCTTTCCGACACGCCCAGCTCCCAGCCCCAAACATGTAACCCCACTTACTATGTAACCCCACTTACTACTCTGCCCACATTTTGAGGCAAGGGAGCCCGGCATCTCGTCTTAAATCAGTCAGTCAAGACGTCCTCCGGCCAGGCCTCTTTTCTGGTAGGTAACCCCTGGTATGGATTATTTAGACTAGACGCCATAGGAAAATGCCCCTTGATGTATATGGACGGGGAGGGCGGACACTGACATTGACTCAGCAGCACTTTACCTGCGGCTGCTGCGGCTACCGTGGCTACTGCGGCTGCGGCGGCTGGCCCGAGCCGCCCGAGCCGCCCTCTCCCTCAGGAGGTCGCGATCAGCGGCGACCCGGCCAGCGATCATCCCACTCAAGTCCTCACCATTGCCGCGAAAGGCTTGGATCGACAGCGCGTGAATCCTTGGCCAGCAGAGAGACGAGAGCAGAAAAAAAACATCTACGTAGCACTGACTGACAGCACGTGATGCAAAATTTGTAGCTATCATAAGGACCAGAGGCATGAGGAGTCCTTGGCGGATTCGTCCGTCCTGTCCATAATCTGCGAGGTCGACCAGCGCCTGCACCACATCGCCACGCACGTTCAAGTCCTCGCAGAGCTCCAGCCTGTGTCACTCAACGTCGAAGATTCAGGTTTATACAATGAGCGTGGCAATGAGACCAGCTGTCTAGAACTGCAGCCCCAGCACAGGAGGTCATCTGCCAGGTTGTGCACGTGAACTTGCAAGTCACTGTCTGCATTATCCCAGCTCTCCGGCAAAACGAATACAGGCCTGGCAGGTTGCTGAACATGAACAAAGTGAGGGAACAGCTAAGAATTCAGAAACGAAGACTGTTTCATGGAATAACCTTCAAGTCAAGCATAGGGACGGTGCGGAATTGCTGCCGTTGAAAACTGCATCCTGCCACACGAAGTCCGGGTTCAGTTGAAATTGATCAGCCTGAGCTTCTTGGGCAACTATTCCACTGTCCCTCATGCACAACTCAGACAATCGTAAGGAATAAAACAAGCCGCCGCAGCACGCCGATGCCTACCCTCGTATGGCGTGGCTCCTGTCTCACCCGCCGGCATTGACTGTGACGACTGCGCTTGGGCGCCCTTGTCTGCAAAAGAAACATGTCAATAATGCGAACAGTATTGAAATCCGGGCAAGATGCAAAGTGTGTGAAGTCAAGGAGCATAATCCACCCAGCCATGCCAGTGCTGGCGGTAGTGACCTGACCCACCCGCCTGAGCCATTGACGTGGCAGACGCCCGATGAAGACTACACATGACACAAAGAAATGTGAGAGAATTCTGCAAGGAGCCCCATCATTCCAGGCGTGCCATCCTCCTTGGCGCTCTTGCCACCACCCGTCGTGAGCTGTCCATTCCCATTGAAACGACGCCTGAGCTGGTAAGTGTACTTTTTCAGGAGTCGCTCAAGCAGACTAACAGCTTATATTCCTTCAGCAGATTAAGCAGAGGATCTCGGGTCCCACGCCAGCTGTCGTCCCGCCAGCCATGATTCTCGTCCCAGGACCATGAATCCTTGGAAGAGAAAGATATCAGATGCTCTTGGAGAACCAACCTCATGTCCGTTCCTGAGAAGAACAGAAGCAACGGTTCAGACTAGTGACTTCTTGCACTGACTGTGACTGCCAGTCCACGCCTGTCCATGTTCTCGACCTGTCTGCCGTCACGCATCAAGCACTAAGAGTCCCTACACCAAAGTGTGTGTACCAAGTTGACATCCCAAAACTGGCCAAGAGGCATCACAGATCACACGTCCGGGAGGCCCCTCTTCTCGTTTGCCAAGCGGATGACTCCTGAGATATGCGCAAGATACCAGGATTCACAAAAACGACGATTCTTTCATCGTTGTTTGATTCTTTGCGTGAAATCTTTCGGCACAGCCAAGGACAGCCGAAACCAGACAACAAGACACAGAAGAAAGACACCTCTGCCTGCCCGTGTTTGTTTTCATATGTACGTTTTCGTTGAGTCGGATAGTAGAGAAGATGCTTTTGTAACAACAGAGCACCACGTTCATCGTCTTTTTGACCATGCAAACCCAAAGCCTAAAGAGGGTCAAGGGCACGAACAGGGTTTTTTGGAGGGTCGGCTTTTGTGTAGAGGGCTTGTAAGATTGTAAGTGTCTTGTAAGTGGTTTCGACTTGTAGAGAACTTCTAGCCACCCAGTCCACAAAACACACAAAGAAGCCACCATCTATAAGCCATCAAGAGTCAACTGTAAATACATGTCATAAGCTGAATCTGATTAGGCCAGCAGCGTTTGGCCGAGGCCACTAGCCAGGCCGTCGGCCTTTGCTTGGACCTTGCCTGTGTCGCAAGATCCAGGGCACAGCCAGGACAGACCACGTAAAGGAGGACGACCACCTGCTGCCCTCGGCGGTCCAAGGCCAGCGCCGCCTCTTTCAGGGTCTCCGGCAGCTGGTTCACGAGCGAGGTCCCGCTCATAGATAAACAGATAGATAGACCGATTGATAGATCACTAGATAGATAGATTGGTAGATAGATAGATAGATAAATTGTAAAACCCAAACGGGGCACCACTCTTACCATCATCAAAATTCCACGTGACAGTGACAATGACAGTAGTCACGTGCCTGCTGCGCTGCCTAGTTATACATGACATGGCGTCGTATGTGACATGCAGTCACATGCCTTGAGTCAAGCAAGTGGCCACAGCAGTACCATGCCATGCCATGCTCCAATGCAAAAAGCTGCCAAGGACGATGAACAGCTGAAGCCAAGCTGGACTCTGAGCTCAGAGCTAGAGGCCGCAGATCCCGCTCTGCTGCACTGCTGCCTGGCAAGCTGACAAGCACAGACAAGCGGCCCCAAGACCAACAAATCACTTCAGCCGAAGATCAAACGAACAAGACCGATTCGGCACTCTCAGGCCATGACACTGACAGTGGAATCACGTCCTCAAGAATCTGGAAGTCCAAGATCATCCTCGACTGAGGGTCCGCAGCCTGAAATCTGAAAGGTGTCAGCCTGTCAAGGAAGTGGACCAAAACTCAGATCGAACTCTTGCCCTCAACTCTGAAGCCCTTTCGCAAACCCTGAACTCTCAAACCAACCTTGACACCTGTTCGGTGTCCACCCTGGACCCTTGGCACCTGCACGGCGCCCGACCCTTGGCACCTGTTCAGTGCCCCCAGGAGCTCAAACCTTGACACCTGTTCGGTGTCCAACCCCGGATCCTTGGCACCTGCACGGCGCCCGACCCTTGGCACCTGTTCAGTGCCCCCATTCTGATCCCAACCGAAGCCCTAAACCCTAAATCCTGATGTGGGAATGAAGATTTGTAGTAGCCTCCATGCAACCCGCTGCCACAGCATGGCAGGCCGGCCGGCTGCTGCCGCTGCGTGACAGGAAGGCTTAATTGTTGATGGACACGGTAGTCATTGGGTTTGTTGGGGCTGCGCCCTAACCTCAACCCCGAAACATTGCTGTCGTGAGCCCCGGCCCTGGAACCTATATACTTGAAAGCAATGCCTGTAACTACAGAAGCCCAGAAACTGAGAATGTACGACATGTAGAACCCACTGAGACTAAACCATTTCTTGTAAGGGTTTGGGTCGGGTTTGAGGCTGACTGTCAGCCCTTAGGGACGATGTTGAAAACCTACTGCAACAGCGGCAACCCCTTTCAAGCACAAAACCCTAAACCGTGAACCCCAGCCCTGGAACCTAAACACACCGGCCTGGCCTGGGGTCATGATGCCTGTAACACCCCAGAATTTACGACGTGTAGAGTCCACTGCGTTTAATTACTATAGGAGCTTAGGGGCCCCATTCGGAAAGAAGCTGCCCAAAGCCCTAAACCCTGCCCTGAACCCCTGGTCCCTGTCTTCTCCCGGCTATGCACTGGCTTACCCTAAAACCCTAAACCCTAAATTGCACGTAGGGGTGGGACACACCAATACCCTGGTGCTCGATATAGATTTCCTCTCAGCTCCGTGTGGGTCAGGGCAGCTTAGGGCCCTCCCGAAAATATCTACCCTAAACCCTGAACCCACCCAGAGCCTTCGGCAAGCAGTCAGGCGCTGCAACCTGGGCCAAGGCTTCAACTGATCCACGAGCAGGGTTAGGGTGGGTTTAGGGTACAGGTGAGAGCTAAACCCCGAATTATACCCACCTCAGACCCTTTCTTGCGGCCACGCTTAGTGCGTCGGCCGGGAGACGACGGGCCCTAAACTCTTGAAGCCTGCCACATCCTTCAATTAAAGCCCTTGAATCATTGAAGGTGCGGGGTGGGGAGTGGGGGTGAGAGGGGTTTGGGTTGGGGGATTGGGGCCTGCCTGCACGCCAGTCCTGTGGAAAATTCTGCCCACAGAAAATGCAATCCACGAGATCCCACGGTCGGGAGAAAACATGTGTGCAACAAGAGATTTCACCCTTTCAGTATTTCACGTACGGCAGCACACAGAAACCGACAGATATGTGGACGCACGCGTGGTTTCGCAGACGCATGCAAGAACTCGCTAGCACGATACGCGCACGTGCACGTACATGCATCGACTATGTGACATCGTCCTCGTCGTCGTCGTCGTCGTTCCTTGCACAGGAGTCGGCACCACGCAACGCATGTTGCAACATGAGCCTTTGTCTTCCCCCTTCCCATCCGCGTTTGCACCTGGCTGTCGGGGCCAATGGCCACTGGCCAACTTCAGAGGCTCGCATGAATCCCACAAACCCTATCCTGAACCAGTGTTGTCTCGTTTGATGACAGCATCTGGACCGAAATCTGATTAAGCCCCCTCGTCCTCTAACCCACAATGACATCATCACCGGCTCCAAGCCCACGCAAGGTAGCCGGAAGACAGCGCGGCGTATCCTAGCACCCCCTAGAGAATATTATATAAGGCAAGCATGCAATTGCAGCGCTTTAAGGCTGATTGGCTTCTTACTTCATTGACATGCCGAACGGATGAACGCGGGCCGCATCTTGGCGGCAGTTTGGGAATTTAATTACGGGGGTGCTTTGCAAATATAAAGGATCCGTACGCGCGCTATATAACCAGCAACCATGATCGTCATCATTCAGGCAGATTGCAGGCCCGCGCAAGCGTGAGTGTCTTCCCGGTTCCCATGTGGGCGCCGATGAGTAGGCGCATGCATGGAGGGCGCATTATAATGCGCGAATGCATCGTGGGTTCGCAGTACGTTACAGTATAAGCCCTATATAAACCCATTGCAACACCGGGGAGGGTTTGGGGGTTTGGGTGTTTAGGTTTAGGGGCGTAGGAATTGGATTTCAGGTTGTTTGGGTGAGGGTGTGCTGCATGATCAGCTCCTTACATGGTCGTCCATTTTTGAGACACTCTCAACATCAGGGGCCCCAATTGAAAACAGTCCCCCCCCCCCCCCCCCCCCCCCCCCAAACGGACCCAAGATTGGAGAACTCACGACATGCATGGATTAAGGTTTAGGGTGTAAACCCTAAACCCTAAAGCCTGAACCCTAAACCCCTAAACACCTAAACCCCGCAACCCCTAAACCCAACACCCCCCTTGAAGGTGGAGGGTTGAAAGGGCCCAGCCCCTGCGATAAAGTTCACATCCCAAACCCTGAGCCCCAGTTTCATGGACCCTCAATCTTAAGGGGGGGTGTTGGGGTTTACAGGGGTTTAAGGGGTTTGGGGTTTAGGGTTAGGGTTTAGGGTTTAGGGTTTAGGGCTTAGGGCTTAGGGCTTAGGGCTTAGGGTTTAGGGTTTAGGGTTTAGGGTTTAGGGTTGAGGGTTAAGGGTAAAGGGTTGAGGGTTTAAAGTCTAGGGTCTAGGGATGTCTAGGGATGTCTAGGGATGTCTACGAATGTCTAGGGATGTCTAGGGATGTCTAGGGTCTAGGGTCTAGGGTGGGTTTAGGGGACGGGTTTGGTTAGGGTGTGAGCCCCACAATAAATCTTCCTCAAGTAGACCTCCCCGAACAAAGTGCGAAATTTCTGGGGTTTAGGGTCTAGGGTTGAGGGTTTAGGCTTCGTCCCAAGACCCACAGGACCCATGGGGTGTGGGGGGAGAGGGGGGGGGGGGGGGGGGCGGGGGGGGGGGGGGGGGTGGGGAACGGGGTAAATTTTTTAAGGAAGTGCTTTTTGAAGCAAACAAAACAAACACACAACAGCTCCCGAAACCGTTTGCGTACTGAGGTTGCTATTGGGACCTAAACCAACCTAAGCCTTGCAACCCGACGCCTGTTGCCTTCAATGGTGACCCTTTAGGCCCTAAACCCTCTTCAACCCTTTAACGCCCTTCATCCTCAGCCCAAGGTCCTAACCGCCCTTGAACCCAAAGTCGATCTAGACCCAAAACGCCAAACCCTAAACCGTCAAACCCTGAGTGAGCCCCCTGCCAGCATCCGTCGAGGCCGCAATGCCACAGCCTTGCGCAGAGGTGTGATAAAGCTCCGGAACAAAAATGCGATCAGACACAACGAACCAGCGAAGCATGCACTCTCTGACTGGAGTCTGTCAGACGAACGAGGCCCCTGCCAGCATCCATCGAGGCCACAGCCTTACGAAGCCAGAGGTGCGAGAAAAGGAAGCAACGAGAGCATGATAACTTCGGGGCATGCAACTGTGAGGCAGGATCCAGAAGGCACGAGCCCTTTTGTTTGCAACGTCACGAAGGTCTCGCCAGGGGATCCGTTCTATAGAAAGCCTGTTCTATTCCTACAAAGACAATATAGTTGTGTAGTTGATTGGGCCCTATGCGAGCGGCCTACGTCTGAAGGCCCTGGGTTTCGTATCCATTTATGGATCCCTTAGCTAACAATCCAAAGTTCAGTGAAACTCCCAAGCGGGGTCTTCCCGGGAGGCAGAATGACGAGGCCAGTCTACAGATCAGTCAATGACAGTCAAGGCCGTCAAGTCTGGTCTAAGGTTTAACGGTTAAGGTCTAGGCTGGGTTTGGGGTCATGAGTCATCGGGCTGGCATGGACTGAATCAGCACTCGGCTCAGCTCACATTGACAATGACAATGTCGCGAAGCTCTGCTGCATGCCTGGGAAGACGAGGAGCGGTAAAAAAAAGGACTTCACCGCTGCCTAGGCTAGTGTTTTTCTCACGGTTATGCATTGTGCTCTTGTTTGGAACATGCGTTTTCCTATTTTAGACGTACTTGGGATCAGATAGCTAGACATGGACAAGTGGCCGCCGAGGTCCAGGAATGAGCCAGCAGGCCAGCAGCACCACGATCCAGGGCCAGTGCAAAGGAATCCAGGAAGGAGCGTGCCCTGTTGGAAGGGGAATAGCACAAAAAAAGCAACATCATGAGAATACTTGAGCCCTACCTAAAACTTGAACCCTACCCAAGTCCTAAGCTCAATAGTGCACTCAACAACGGCTTAAACCACGACAAGGACAAGTGGCCACCAATCATCAGGAGCCGCTGACATCGCCGTCCGGCCCAGCGCGATTGTAACTGGCGGAGCGGACGACGGCAGAGATTTCAGAGCCCATACGATCAGCAGTGGCTTCCAATCGGACCGACTGGAACTCGCGATTCTCCTTCTGCCTGGCTGCCTTGAGAGAAGCGATCTCGGCCTTGTGCTCGTCCAAAACTTTGTTCATGACGGAGACCTGGTTCTGCGTCATGAGCTTCTGCTTCTTCATCTCCGCATCGTGCTGATTCGACAGCAATAACAATGCCTCCGAGTGCCGGGTATCCAGGCGGCTGATCTCCTTCTGCTTGGCATCGCGCTCGCTCCGCACACGGACAAGGTCAGAACTCCTCTCCGCCAGCTGAGCCTTCAAGCTCTGGAGCTCCTTCTCCTTTGCTTCCAGCTGGGTCTGGCGCTCCTTCTCCTTTGCTTCCAGCTGGGTCTGGAGCTCCTTCTCCTTTGCTTCCAGCCGGGCCTCCACCTCGAGGTATCCATCCTTCAGAAGCCTGTCCCAGTCCTGGAATTCAGCCTTCTCCCACTCATAGGCTTCTTCGAGCATCGTCACCAGATTTTTCCGCTGCTGCATACGTCTTCGTTTGGCCATGTCGTTGTTGAAAGGTTTCTGCGCGTGCTTCTTCTTGGTTTTGGAAAGAGGCTCTGCATCCTTGTCAGGGCAAGTTTAAGTTCATATGTCCGAAACCGACCAAGAAAAAATGCACGGACTAAGGCCCAGCAAGCCAGTATTATCTCTGACCCTGCAACCCGGAAGCCCTGAAACCCTGAAGCCCTGACAGATCAGGTGGTTCAGTGACGGTTGGGTTCAGGGGCGGGGCACATTAAGCTTTGTTACCTTTCCCGCCGCTGACCTCCTCCTTCACGGCACTGACAATGACCGGCGGCTCCTCCTTCACGGCACTGACAATGACCGGCGGCGCTGAGGGTGGCGGAAGTGGTGGAGGTGGGACGGATTCCTCCTGCATGACAAAGCGGGTAAATCATTACTACCATCTAGAGTGCTTGGCCAAAGGAAGAGGTCACGAGTGGCATCGCTTTTCGGATTTAATCAAGGGTATCGCTTCCCCGACAAAAACAGCATCGGTGACTGCTCCCCTCCTCTTTGGCCCGCGTTCTTCGCGAGGACGAAGAGCCACCATGGCCTGCGTGGCCCTCCCAGTCCTGGATGGGGGGGTTCTAGGGGTCCGGGTCCTGGTCACCATGCCATTCAACCCTTAGGGTAAAAACAATATCCCTGACTGCTCTCCTCTGCATCCTCTTCTTTGGCACCATGGCCCGCGTGGCCCTCCCGGTCTGGGGCCTGCTGGTCCTTCAATTCAAGGCAAAAGAAGGGCTGAGCACGACCTGAAATCCTTACAAATCTCAACTCAAACCAAAGCCCCTGGAGCAGGCCAGAGTGGGTTAGGGGTCCGGGTCCAGGCGCCATTCAACCCGAAGCCCTGAATGCGGGCGTGGGTTAAGGGAGTGGGTCATGGTCACCATGTCCTGGCTCCAGGAGCTCTCGCCCCAGCCACTGCGGGTCCAGCTACTGTCTTTCCAGGACCCCCACCGACTCCATGTCGACATGGCAGAATGTGCGCTTAGGCAGCACCCTGCTGAGATTGGCCCAATAAGGGCAAAACGGAAGGGTGCACCAACTTACGTAAATACCAGATTGATATCACGAAGGTGTGTGTGTGTGTGTGGGTGTGCTTCTGCGCTGTGACTGACAGACTGCTGTCTTCCCAGCTCACCCGTCGTCAATTCAATGTCATTGAAACTATGTTTCTAGTCCAGTCACTTTTGGCTACCCAACATGATGTCATGAGTGACAGGTGCGTTTCTGTCGTGCTGAGCTTGAGTCAACACTGGTCATTGCAGACAAACAGACAGCTCACGTCAAAGTGCTCATCAGTCATCATGTCAACCGAACTGAAAGTGCTCATCAAAGACGATCAGAGCACACTGGGAACCGAGCTGAATCAGGCAAATGTTCTTGACGACGACAATGACAATGGTGCGACACTGCCTCAGGCCCGGCGAGCGAAAGGTTCACGCAACCCCAACAGATCATCCCTACCATCAAACAGGGTCCGGGATTGAGGATCAAGCCAACGACTATTGTAGGGTCAGGGTTCAGGTGCTTCAGTGATTTCAGGGCTTAAAATAAGTTTCTGAAAGCCATCCGGCTTGAATCCTATGCCCTAAGCCCTAGAATCTGCCCTAAACCCGACATTTTACGTTGACAGCACCCCTGCCTATTCAAACCTTGACAACAAAAATCCTGAGCCCGCTATGCAAAACCCTCAATCCACAAGAACTCCAGCGCTTAAGCCCAACACCCAAGAGTGTGTAAAGTATTCCCGCTTCTTAAGAAGGGTACCCTTGTGACATTAGGCTATCAGATTCTCATAGACGAGGAACTCAGGATCCAAAAAGAGCAAACGGGCCACTAGGACAGTAAGATCTGCTCTAGGGTTTAGGGTTTAGGGTTTAGGGCTTAGGGCTTCGGGTTTAGGGTTTAGGGTTTAGGGTTTAGGGTTTAGGGTTTAGGGTTTAGGGTTTAGGGTTTAGGGTTTAGGGTTTAGGGTTTAGGGTTTAGGGTGCCCAACCCTTGGCACCTGTTCGGTGCCCAATGCTTGGCACCTGTTCGGTGCCCAACCCTTGGCACCTGTTCGGTGCCCAACCCTTGGCACCTGTTCGGTGCCCAACCCTTGGCACCTGCTCGGTGCCCAACCCTTGGCACCTGTTCGGTGCCCAACCCTTGGCACCTGTTCGGTGCCCAACCCTGTTCAGTGCCCCGGGCGCATGAAGATGAGGTCGCGACGGCCAAAGTTGACGACGATCGCCCTGTTGGGCCTTGCAGCAAGGGATCGGGAAACACCCACATTTAGAACTCTACAGCAGGGTGATGCAAAACTGCAACAACTCAGGCTGTGGCCCACCCGGATGATGAACTCGCCATTGGTCTTCTTCTCATCTCTCTTCTGTATTCTTTCTTCTCTTTCTTCTCTTCTGCTTCTTTCTTCTTCGCAGCAGGAGCCGGTGTACATGTTAAACTTGAAATCGAACCCCCTGAAATCTGATGTTTAAAACCCGCTAAACCCGACCATATAGCAAGCCCTGGGTGAGAAGAGGACTATAAACAGTTGTCATGAACAACTAAGTCCTCAGGCTTGCAGGGGTTTTACTGTCCGTTCAGCTGTATCAGGCGGCCAATGAAGGCAAAAGAGGATGGAGAAACTTTTTGACATCGTAGCAGCTTAGCTGCTGTTGGCTCAGCGTTAAGGACAGTGTCCTTTAGCTGGGGCTTGCCGTGCAAACCTTGCGAATTTGAGGTGCCCGCTTCTAGTAATTGTGGCCTTTCCAGGACCATCCGGATCTTTTGTCCCATTGGGTTTGGCTGTCTTCGCCGGCATCTTCTCTGGGCCTTCGAAGACCGCGAGGTTGTGCTGGCTGCGTGGCTCTGCTGGACGGATTTTTCGTCCAGTCGTTGTGCTTGATGGTGAATTGAGCTTCTCGCTGTGGTCCCTGCTTGATGTGGTAGGAGACCTTTGCCGTCCCATTAACTCGCTTTGAGGTGAGGTCGTAGATGGTGGAGAAGGTAGCCGCGAATATGGTGTAGTCTTCAGCATCTTGGTCCGTGTGAATTTTGAAGCCTTGATGATGGCGTGAAGCCCGCCTATCCAGCGGGTCGGTGAGTCCAGCTCTACCCAGTGTCCCTCGCGAAGGGTGGAAATTGTGACCGCTCCTGTAGGCCCGATGGTGACTTTGGCAGTCATAAGAACCTGCCATGTGAGCCCCGTTGCTGTCTGTGCGCGGAGCAGACTCTGCAAGACTCTGGGAGGCTCACGCAAGATATCTAGTCTGCGTTGCCAGATTTTTGCCCATTCCCCTGCCGTCAAGAGGCCCATCACCTGAGGATTCGTGATGACCTGGACCTCGCTGGCCGTCTTGACCCATTCTTGGAAGCCCTGATCGCTGCATTGCTCCTGCATGGTGAGTGGCCGCTGTGGTGGAGGAGGAGGCACTCCTGCTGATTCGTACGGCCGTTCTTGTTCAACTGGAGGAAGGACCTGAGGAGGCTCCGGTGGAGCTGTGGTCGGCAGAGCTTGGGGTTCTGGTGGTGGCATCGTTGTTGTTTGAGGATGGTCAGGATATGCTGCGGCGTCCCTTCCAGGCGGTGGTCCTGTTGGCTCGGGAGGACGTTGAGTGCCGGCGCTGCCGCTGGACGAGGCCGCTAGGGCCGCTAGGGCAGTGCCCTCGGGTTTTGCCTGAACAGTGTTCTGGAAGACCTCTGGTGATTGATTTTCTGGAGTAGACGGGGTGAACTCTGCCTCCGTCTTGCGGTCCAGGGCTTCGCTGAATTTGATTGCCGAGTTGGCATGCCACCCCTGCCTGGCGAAATGCTGCTTGATGCCCGCGTCGTTGGAGAAGGAGATGTTGTTGCCGTGTTTGTTCTTGCAGAACGCACATTGGAGGTAGAGGGTGTCCGGGTTGACGCTGAGGCCGCGCGGGATCAGAGCCTGAACATCTCGCAGTTCGAGGGAGCCGTAGTATTGCGGAAACGCCTCGATCTGTTGCAGGATCTTCTGGAGGAGGTTGGTCTCCATGGCCTCAGTGACATGGGCTGTGATCAGGGTCACCGTCGGCTTGCCCGCTGAGATTTCCTGGGTGGGCATTCCGGGCTCTGGTTGAAGATGGCGGGTACTGAAAAGCACTGCATTGGCTGCCGTCGGTATCTGGGACGATGCAGATACCGCGTCGCCCCGGACAGTGTCCGGGGTACGGGTTTGTTGACCCTCCTGCAGTGCAGTAGGCAAGTTGCGTAGAATGCCATTTTCCTGTGCCTGCTGGGTGCCCGGGTCGTTCTTCCATCCATGTCGCCATTGCCAGCATCTAGTCAAGGCCACCCTTTTCCCCGTCTTTGTTGTGAAGAAGTGCCCATCATTTCTGTATGGACCGTTCTGGCGGAGTTCTGTGCTCATCTCTTCTTGCAGAAGGTAGATTGGGCCCAGACGAGGACAAAGATGCCATCCGGGTGTCAGCAGGTCCGTGGACGCAAGTCCGAGGTCTTCCTTGATGACCTGGAAGAGGACCTTGCAGAAGGTCATGTAGGACGGGGTGTGCTCGCGTCTCACAAAGTCATTGGCTAAGCAGTGGTGGAGTGCGGACGTCATTAATGGGTGACGGCGTCGTCCCAGCAAGATGCCCTGGAAGATGTGGTCCTTCTTTGCTCCGATGGCGGTGAGGAAGTAGTCTGGCGGACCAGTGGCTGGGTTGATCCAGCCGTATTTGTGCTGTGCCTGCCTCGAGAGCGTGGATGTCCATTCATTCATGATGCAGGAAATGAGGGTCCGGTACGTCACCACAAAGCGCGTTTTGATGTCAATGTACATCCCTCCCCGAAGCCAGTGCTCTGTGTACCGCCAGACGTCAGCGCGGTGCGCTGCGTTGGTCAGTGAATGGTAAAGGCAGTGCCCTACCATGCCAGACAGCTCCTTCATGATCTCGACCTGCTTGGCGTCGTCAAAGAATTCCCTCGGGATGTTTGGGAAGCATTCCTCCATCATCTCGTATCATCTCGTGAGGACCAGGTTGTGAGTCGTGCACGTAGGTCTGGAAGACTCGAAGAGGAGGTTGAGCTGTCAGGTAGTGGCCGCCTAGCGCATATACTATCGCGGCGCTTTCTCCTGCATGTTGGGCCGCCTCAGCAAGCAGTGCACTGAGAGTGTCTGCCCGAGTCAGTGCACGGGTGGCCAGCATTTCCTTGTGCACTGTGTTCTTCACGGTATTCCAGCAGCATAGCAGGACGTGGATGCTGGGGCGTGCTCCTGGTTGGGGGGTCGTCTTCGCATCCATAGCTTGGAGGGCCGCTGCCACCACCTGGCAGATTGCCTCTTGCGCTATTTCCGGCCGAAAGTGCACTGATTTGGTGGTGTAGAGCTGCATGTTTTCGTTGTCGAGATCCATGATGTGGAACGGGACCTCGTGGGAGCACAGCTGGAAGTCTGTGCGATACTGCCCAATCCAGTCGTAGTTCGCCTGCTTTTCCGGTCGGAGAGATCTTTCGAGCGGTATCAGGCCTATGTTGATCCGATGGTTTTGGTGCTTGTTCAGGAAGGTCGCCAGTCCCTCACAGGCTGCTTTGTTGTCCCCCTCCGACATCATGAAGGCCTTGGGAAGTCGGATGGATCCGTCCGGATATGCCGATTTTGCCAAGGTCTGGCCTGCCGCTGTCACCAGGGCTTCCAAGATGCTGGGGCAGGTCTTGCCTTGCCATGTGTGGCGCGAGGTCAGCGTGGCCCCCGGACATATGACAGCGTAGCCCGAAGCAAGGGTCCTCACGCCATAGCTCTGGTGCAACTGGGTCTCGTTGTTGTAGAGGAGGTGCTGAAAGGTGCTGTCCACCAAACACAGCACTGGCGTAGGAGACGGGGTCCTTGGCGCTGCTGCCATTGCTGGACGGGAGAGGCTCCGTCTCAGTCTGACTTAGTCCGAAGCGCTCCTTTGGGAGATGCAGTGCCCCTACGTGAATAAGTTGCAAAGAGTTACTTTGATGAGATGAGAGCTAGTCGTAAATGTTTTGAGCTGGAGGGCTGTGATGTACTCCACGCAGGCTGTCCTCGGCAAGCTTGTGGCCCTGCAGAGGGAAGAGCTGGGCAGCTGGTCAGTTGTGGCTCAGCGGCTGTGAGGATTATTTTTACGCATCCTTGAAGTTTTAGCTTCCGGTGCTGCCGTGGTTGGCAGGAATGAATGCTCATAAGGGAAAAGGTGAAAGGTGAGATTCGTGAGCTGTGTCAGCGGCTTGATAGGTCAGCTGTCTGGTCTGTACAAGTACTTGATGTACAGCTGCAGTGCAGTCTGTACTTTGGTCTGGACAGTGTCCCGTGAACGACCAAGCAGTGCTTGCCCTTTCCATCGCGACCGAATTTGGGAGCTGTTCAGCGCGACACCTGCGAGTAGGCGAACACCGCCCATTGTAGAATGCGACGCTGTTCAGGTGGCAGCCAGCCAGGTGCTGAGGATGACCATGTCGGCATTGCTCATCATCGTGGAGCCGGTGTGCGTCGAAAGTGGTGGAAGAGGTGGAAGCTCGAGTTCTGGCGTGCCTGGCGCTGGAGGTGAGCTTGCGCTCGTGTCCGCCGGTGGAGGAGGAGGATCAGCCCAGACGCCCTGTCCTCTAGACATCAACAAGTGCTCGTAGTCGAATTGGGCTGGAGCGTCTCTAACCCTCTTCTGTCCTCCTGTATTGGAGGGCACCGGGCTGGCCGTCGTTGCTTGTGGTGGGCCCGATTCCATCACAAAGCATTGGTGAAGAAGGCTTGGATCGGTCCTGTCGTTGTTCTGTGTTGATGGAGGAAAGAATCGCCCATGATGATCTGAAAAAGCACGCCGCATTGTTCTGGGTGTTTGCGCCTGTCAGTGACTGGCTTCCTGCAGTATGGGCAGGAGCTGCCCTTAAAGATTTCGGCACCGAGTTTCCGGCATTTCACAGCCGTTTCGGTGTGCAGGGCGTCCCAAGCCTTTCGGTGCTCCTGGTGAATGTGGGACTTCACCTTGGTATGATCAGGAGTCCAGAAACCGCAGATCACGCAGTGTTGCACGAAGTGCCTGGAGTCATGTTGCCTGGCGAGCTGAGTGACCGTATGTGTGTCCTTCGTGCTCTCTAGGTATGCCTTAGACCAGGCATGCATCACCTCTGTTGCGCCTTGTTGGGTTTGGAGTTCAAAGGTTCGGGCGTCCAATTCTCGCAGGGCGTCTGGATTGGGGCAGGCCCCTGATAGTAGATGGTCTTTAAGGCCTTTCCACAGTGCAAATTCTTTTGAGCACGCTGCACAGGTTGGGAGGCCGTTTTTGGAGTGTTCTGGTAGGAATGATTTGGGCACATATCTGTCCAGCTGCTCTCGGTGCTTTTTGACCTCGTGGATCTTTAGGCCTTGCTCTGAGTTAGAGCTGAAGGAGCACAACCGGCATTTGTGAGTCGGTTCTTCTGCCGTTGCTTGCGACGCAGTCAGCAGTGCATCATATTCATGCAGCACCATTTCAGCATACTGAAGTGCCTGGGCTGTTAATGACACGTCTGAATCCGGGGACGACGTGTCTGTGTGAGTCAGTGACTCAGTCGCTTCCTTCTGCAGTGCAGACTGGGATTGCCTTGCCTGCCAGATCCGTCCTTGTAGGGATGTGACTCGGTTCGCGTGTCTGTCTCGCAGGATCGAGAACTCCTCGTATAGGCGCTCTGTGGATGTTCCTGTGAGATGGACCGGTCTGTTCAGGACTGCCCTAATTTTTCTGGCAAACCATCCTCGCAGCTGTTTAGCAGTGTCTGCCGTAAGGCCTATGTCTACAAGGCCTGCTGAGACAGTGGCCCAGACTGTGGAGAACCAAATCTTGAGTCTGCTCTTTGGCCCCGAGTGTCTCCTGTTGTGAACATATCTGCGAACTTGTTGAAGTTTGGCGTTGCCTTCTTGCAGGCGATGTGCGAGGCTCAGTTTTTCCTGATTGCCGTAAGAGACGTACGCACCCAGGTACTTAAAAGAGTGGGATTGTGGGAATGACTCCTGGGCTTTCGTGCTACCTATTCTCCATAACCGATGCTTGTTGCCTTGTGCATCCTTGTGAACTCGGCTGAAGAGTTTGTGTGCTCTGGAGGAGGCAGTACCTAAGAGTTTTACCATCAGGTGGCACTTCTCTGGGTTCACCTTAAAGCCGTACTTTCGAACAATGCGGAGCAACTCTGCTATCATTTGGTGAGCCTTTAGCAGGTCTTCCCAATTGTTGATGGTGTGATGGATCGTCATGTCATCTGCATAGCCTGTGAGAGATTGCTGCATCCTTCTTTGCCCACAACTGTTGATAGTTCCTTAAAGAGCTTGCCTGTGAGCATCGAGAAGAGAGTGGGGGCGAGCTTGCATCCTTGTTTTATTCCTGTAGTCGATTCTACCTCACATGTCCGTTGCTGTGACCTGACTTTATAGCGACTGTCTGTGTGCAGAGACGCTACTAAGTTCTGCACCGCGATTGGGACGTTGGCCTCCTGCAGCTGCAGGGTGTCCATGAGGTCCTGTCGTCGCACCATGTCGAATGCTTGAGAAAGGTCCAGTGCAAAGCAAATGCCCCCTACTAGCTCTGGCTTGGCATGGCCTGCATGCTGGCTGTGTCTGCTGAGTCTGGCTTGTGCGCAGGCATGCCTGACTTCGCGCGTGTGTTGCGAGACTCTGGACAGGGCATCCGACAGCCCTCTCCTAGGCTGATAGGCAAACTGAGGCACTGGCTTTAGGTAGCTGGACGTGTAGGGAGCTAGCAGATCCCTGCATGCTCCTGCCAATCCTTTGCCATCTGGTCGTATTATGCCTAGTGGGCGAAGGTTAGTGGGCTTGTTTGGTGGCTTATTCGGCTTGGGAATAAAGCAAAGGTCAGTATCTTTCAGCGGTGCTGAAAGTGTCACTGATGAATCCACTGAGCAGTGCTCAGCTTTGAGGCTCTGTGCCTGGCAGTATTGCTGGAGCACGTCTCCTGTCGAGGCTGAGCACAGTTTCCACGCTGCTGCCGAAGCTGAACCTTCGGGTACTGCTTTGTGCGGCCGTATGGAGCCGATGTGCTTGGCCAATGCTGGAGCCTGCAGCTGTGGCAGTGTATTCACCAGCACATCTAACCTGTCATGCCTCTGGAACACTGCCTTAGCATGATCTTTCATGAGCAGGAGTTCCTCCTCGGCTGCCATCAAGTATCCGTCCTGGTTCACCAGCTGTGTTTTCGGCTGCGGTTGCCAGGGTCGGAGAGCTTTCAGGGTTTTGTGGCTCAAGTAGGAATCTCCCGTATTGGCTGAGTGATCCACCTCCTTTGTGAAGTCGGCTACTCGTTGCTTCTTTGCCAATGATACTGCCTGCTTATGCCAAGTCGCCAGGTCATTGACCAACACCTCGTGGTCTGCCTGTGTCAGGGATTGGCTTCTTAAGTCTTCGTCCAGTGCAGACAGACGCGACCACATTCTTTGAGTCGCCCTGTGCATGGCGTTCAGCGGAGGAGCTGAAGGTTTAGGGGCACGCGGAAAGTACCTCTCTGAGGCACGTATGAGGATGTCATTGACCTCATTCATGTCCGGAGGAGTCAGCTGCTGAAGCTGGTCAGCGACCCACTCCTTCATTTCTTGTGCCTTAGGATGATTGTAGCGCACTGCATTTTCAAGTGCATGCTTGTCATAAGGCGGGGGGGGAGGGGGGGGAGGGGGGAGCTGCCAGTGCCTCATTGGGCGTATTTGTGCTTCCACGGGGAGATGGCCGCCCTTCTTCCATTTCCCGAGCTGGAAATTGTCGATTGGCTTGCTCTTCTTAGCATCACTTCGGGAGATAGTTTTCGGGACTAGGATGTAGTCTAATTGAGATTGCGTTGTGGCCGTCTGGAAAGTGAATCCTTTCCCTGAAGACCAGGTGTTCAGCGCAACTAATCCATGTCCCTGAACCAGCCGTTGGAAGTATTCGTCTTCGGTCTTTCGATGTGGAGGAGGTCCTGGAGTGCACAAGCCAACCGCTCCTGGGCTCGACTTTAGGGTCAAGTTGAAGTCGCCCAGCACTATCAGGGTGTCTCTCTGCGGTGTTCCTCGGATGGCACGGGACAGAGCAGCGAGGGTGGTGGATCTATCTTCTCTGTTTTTCTGTGCAGTTTTTGAGGTCGACCATACGTGCTGGTATACTGACACAACGTGTACTCGAGCTCCCTTCCACTGAAGTACTATCTCAAGGACACGTCCCTTCTGATGCTCTTTCCATCTGACAGTGTCTTTTGGAATGTGCGGGGCAGTCAGGACCATCACTCCATCTGCTCGCTTGTCATCATGCAGGGCATGGGATTGGGCTTCTGGCAGCGCCAGTCCTGTTCCTTCTGTGCTCGAATTTGGCTTTTTCTTAGCCCGGGTGGCCTTCACCTGTCCTTTGCTGGCAGAGCTAACACAGTGCCAGCCCTCCACCTCAAATTCGGTGGTTTCCTGCCAGTGTGTCTCCTGCAGGGCAATAACATCAGATTTGTCTGCTGCCGTGCGAAGCCACGTGCGAAGCTCGGCCCACTGCTGTTGTCCTAAGTGCCCTGCGTTCCAGGTGAGTACTCGGAGTGGCTTAGCCATTGCTCCCCCTCTGGATCTTGGCATTGTGCGCTTAGGTGCAGGCGTCTGCTGCGTGGAGCCCCCATCTGCAGGTTGGGCAGGGGGATTCAATCCACTCCTTGCAACATATTCAGGTGTCAAGATGCCTCGCCTATAAGAAATGCTTTGTTGAGTGCGTGAAACTATCGCGCAAGCTCTCCTGAATGCAACTTTACGAATGCTCCGAAAATTGTTGGGGTACTCAGAGGGTACCGCCATCCGCTAGTTTTTCCCCACCTCTCGCCTACCTCCTGAATGGCTGCCGGTGATGTCTGGATTCAGGAGGCCCGGGAATTGGGACCCGGCAGATCAGACAGCACAGAGCTCGCGACAACCCATGGCTCTCTGTAAGGCACAAGCAGTTACGTTGCCCTGGGGACCAGTTGAGCCTCTAGGACAGAAGTTGCGCCCAAAGCCCGATTGACCTTGTAGCAAGTGCCCGGCCGTCTGATCCGTGGCGGCTACTAGTACTACTACTATTACTACTACTACTACTACTACTACTACTACTACTACTACTACTACTACTACTACTACTACTACTACTACTACTACTACTACTACTACTACTACTACTACTACTACTACTACTACTACTACTACTACTGCTGCTGCTACTACTACTACACTACTACTACTACTACTACTACTACTACTACTACTACTACTACTACTACTACTGCTGCTGCTACTACTACTACTAATACTACTAATACTACTACTACTACTACTACTACTACTACTACTACTACTACTACTACTACTACTACTACTACTACTACTGCTGCTACTGCTATGCTGCTGCTACTACTACTAACTACTGCTACTACTACTACTACCACTACTACTACTACTACTACTACTACTACTACTACTACTACTACTACTACTACTACTACTACTACTACTACTACTACTACTACTACTACTACTACTACTACTACTACTACTACTACTCCTACTCCTCCTGCTACTACTACTGCTACTGCTACTACTACTTTTCCTCCTCCTCCTCCTCCTCCTACCACCCCCTTTAAGAATTATGCGACGGATGCTGAACCATGACCACGACACCACTACCACTCCAACTTTGGCGTGCCACTCTTGCGTTGATAACGCGACCTGCAACAACAACTGCCAAGAAGAAAACACTTTGTTTTTCTCGGGAAAGGAAAACACCGTGTTTCCACCACTGGAGAACGGCTTGGGAAAGGAAAACCGTGTTTTCCACCGTGTGTTCCAGTGGTGACGCGTGACACACCACAACACCAGAACCTTTTTTCGAAGCCAGAACCCAATCACATAACAAACAACCGCAACAACAACCCTTCTTAAAAAATATCAACGATGTCTGAAGACAGTCAATCCAAGGCACGAAAGAAGCTGAAAAACAAGATGATGCGTCTTCCTAACTTTTTTGCAATCAAATCAATCAAACTGATGGGCTCAAATTTCAAAACAACAATCCAAAAACCTGCAAAAACAACGGCTTTTTGTTGCAAACTTGTTTTTGACAATCACATGTGATGATGTTTGAGAAACAAACTAGAACCAGTGACTTGAAAACTTGAAAAAGGAAATTGCAGATTTGGCAAACGCAGAAGTTGTCAGAAGCTGTTTTTGAGTGACTTTTGAGTTTTTTTTTGCATTCTCAATTTTTTCCTGATGATTTTTCTTTGAAAGGCTTCCAAACAAATTGCTTCTTTTGAAACAAGGTTTTTGAAAGCCTCTATTCAGCCTCGTTTGGATGAATCAACTGCAGGACGAGACGAGTCCAGCTGTTTTATTGATATGCCAATATTGTGCGCGGTGACTTTTAAGTTTATTTTTTGCATTCTCAAATTTTTCTAATGAATTTTTCTTCAAAACAAATTGCTTTGAAACAAGGGTTTTTGAAAGCCTCTAACAGTGTTGTTTGGACGAAAATCAACTGCAGGACGAGGCGAGTCCAACTGTGTCATTGATGTACCAATGTTGCGCGCGACGCCCAAACCGAAGCGTCTGACAAGGCCAAGTGTCTTTCCAAAATGTGCTGCACGAAGGTCTTCTCCAGATGCTAGGCCAAAGGTGTTGGGCATTGGGGTTTTTGAGCCTAGTAAGCGCAATTTTTCTATCGCAGGCAACTGCGTTGCTTTGGCTGGACAAGCCCAAAAGGAAATCCAGTGCCTTTGACTCAGCGTCATTCACCGTAAAACCCACCTGAAGAGCTCCAACTGCAAACCCTACAATCTTATAGTTCGGATCTGGCTCCGGCCCTTGCCAGCTGCATGCTGGTAGATGGCCGTCCTTGTGCTTGCCATTCTAAGCCTGGGATCGGAGGCCTGCGGTCCTTCTGAGCCATCTGTGCCAAACCAAACGGGTTGGCTGCTCTGCGCCGCTTCTTGGAGGGTTCCTTCAACTTGGTTGCAAGGAAAGATGGGGGGTGGTTTGGGTGCTTGGGAAGCGGGGCTGGGACTCGCCCTCTTAACCAGAGGCAATCTGGTGAAGTGCCTAAATAAGGAGAGCAAAGCAAGCGAAACACGGTGTTACAATTTTGTGTTTGTCAGTAACTTGATTTTCTCTGCATTCTCAGATTTTTTCCTGATGAATTTTCTTGAAAGGCTTTAAAAACAAATTGCTTGAAACAAGGGTTTTTGAAGGCCTCTAACAGTGTCGTTTGGACGAAAATCAACTGCAGGACAAAACGAGTCCAACTGTGTCATTGATACACCAATGTTGCGCGCGACGCCCAAACCGAAGCGTCTGACGAAGGCCAAGTGTCTTTCCAAAATGTGAATAAGGCGAGCGAAGCGAGCGAAACACCGGAGTGTGCGTAACAATTTTGTGTTGTTAGAAGCTGTTTTTGAGTGAATTTTAAGTTTTTTTTTTTTGCATTCTCAATTTTTCCGAATGATTTCTTCGAAAGGCTTCAAAACAAATTGCTTTGAAACAAGGTTTTTGAAAACCTTCTATTCAGCCTCGTTTGGATGAATCAGAACGAGACGAGTCCAGCCAATGTTGCACGCAACGGTGACTTTTGAGGCAAAGTGTCTTTCCACAATGTGAACAAGGTGAGTGTCACATTTTTGTCTTCAAAAACAAATTGCTTTGAAACAAGTTTTTGAAAGCCTCTAACAGTGTCGTTTGGACGAAAATCAACTGAGGAC